>CAUYOR010040083.1:0-15797 GCA_963573925.1 Callimico goeldii | reverse complement strand
TCACGTCTGTAATCCCAGCACTTTGGGAGGCCAAGGCGGGTGGATCACAAGGTCAAGAGATTGAGACCATCCTGGTCAACATGGTGAAACCCCGTCTCTACTAAAAATACAAAAAATTAGCTGGGCATGGTGGCGCGCGCCTGTAGTCCCAGCCACTTGGGAGGCTGAGGCAGGAGAATTGCCTGAACCCAGGAGGCGGAGGTTGCGGTGAGCCGAGATGGCACCATTGCACTCCAGCCTGGGTGACAAGAGTGAAACTCTGTCTCAAAAAAAAAAAAAAACAACAATTAGCTGGGTGGTGGCACACACCTCTAGTCCCAGCTCGGGAGGCTGAGGCAGGAGAAAGGCTTGAACCCAGGAGGTGGAGATTTCAGTGAGCTGAGACTGAGCCATTGCACTCCAGCCTGGGTGACAGAGCAAGACTCTCTCAAAAAACAGCAACAACAACAAAAAAAACTAAAACAAAGACAAAAGATATGTTCAGTAAACTTCATATACAAACCCTAACAAATGACAAATTCAATTTACAGGTAATTAGCTTGAACAAAACATTAAAAATTTTAAAGCAAGTTATGCTACCATCACAGCACTGGCAATGGATTCAAATTCCTTACAATGTTGGTCAAGTCTTAATAGACAAAGTAAGCAATGTGAATTGTGAGTTTTACTTTCTATAATACTCTCAATCCTGGATTGGAGTTTGAAAGCTAGGCTTTCCAATATATCTAAGGTGCCATGTGTTCAGGACTATCTGAAATACATGATGTTCTAGGCCAGGCAAGTAACCTCCTAAGTAACATGTTTAGACTGATGGGATTCAGAACATGCTACTGCAGAATATGGTCCCTTGGCATAATGAATATTTTGAGCTGAAGAAATGTGACAAACAACAGAAGCAGGAAGGACTCTCTGATTCACCCCTGAAGTAGGCCATAAGACCTTACTACAAGAGGTGCCCTCTATACCTAGAGGAAAGGACCATGATTATCTCTAAAAACAGAGAAACATTAAGAGGCATCTGAATGAACAGGTCTTGCTGTTTAGTTTACTACACTTAGCTTATGCCCTTTTGTTTGTGTCCCCTATCACATTATCCCATGATTTTCCACTCTTCATCAAACCTAGCATAAAAACACATAGGTTTACCCATTTCTTTGGGTCTTTGTTTCCTTATGAAGGTTTCTGTGTCACATAAAGCTTACATTAAATAAATCTGTATATTTTTCTCTTGCCAATCTGGTTTTTGTTACAGAGCCAGGGGTAAGAACTTAGAAGGATAGAAGGAAAGGATTTTTTTCCTCCTCTACAAGATCTTGTTTTAACTAGCAGTTTCCTTTTTTGTTTGTTTTTTTGTTTGTTTCTTTTTGGAGACAGTCTCACTCTGTCTTGAGAAAAAAATACATGAGTTCAGAAGTTCTACAGCAAAATATGGCATCTGGAAAATTTACAATAACTGATGTGACCTTTTATACACTGACACATTCAAAATGAAGATAAATATATAGGATTTAGCAAATATTAAAGAGATTTAAATACTGATGCTGGATAAGGCAGGAATGTTTTTAAATTATTTCCTTTGTTACACAGCACTAATCTATTAAAATGCTATGACATAAATGTTGTTTATTGCCTATACTTCAAATTTTTTTAGGAAACAAAGAGAAAATGGAGATGGATGATGAAATCTTAAAATACCTTTATAGGAATAAAAACTTGATGAAAATATTCAGAAAGCTACAAATCTTGTACAAGGCCTATTAACTAAAACTACATGATTTGCTTTGCAATCAACATCTAATTTTTCTATTAGAGAACACAATAAATTCATTCATGGAAATCTAAAATTGGGTAACAAATAGTTGACAAATTTCTTTACTGCTAGTTTGGGCCACTAAGCATAAAATTCATCAGACTTGTTTAAAAGCGTTTTCCTGCGGGAGAAAATGCTAGAGAACAGGAAGAAAAGACTAAAAGGAGCAAGAAGCCGGTAAAACTATTTAAAAGGAGGGTGGATCACACTTATAATCGCAGCACTTTGGGAGGCTGAGGCTGGTGGATCATTTGAGGTCAGGAGTTCGAGACCAGCCTGGCTAGCATGGTGAAATCTTGTCTCTACCAAGAAAATACAAAAATTAGCTGGGTATGGTGGCATGTACCTGTAGTCCCAGCTACTCAGGAGGCTGAAGTGGTAAAATTGCTTGAACCTGGGAGGCAGAGGTTGCAGTGAGCTGAGATTGTGCCACTACATTCCAGCCTGGGTGATAGAGTGAGATCCTGTCTTAAAAATAAATAAATAAAAAGGAGGTTCAACTATACCTACAATAAATACTAAATAGTCTGCTCCAAAAGAGGGTACAAAAAAAAAATCTAAAAAGTTTAAGTTAGTTTATCCTACTTTGACGCTTTTACCTTTCAGTGTTTTAATATTTTGAAGTAAACAAATGATTTTAGATCTCGAGTTTAGATTTGCAAAAGGTTAACATAATTTTTTACTAGATATAAGCAAAAGTCATATTCTATCTATTTTTTTTTTTTTTTTTTTTTTTTGAGACAGAGTTTCGCTGTTGTTACCCAGATTGGAGTGCAATGGCACGATCTCGGCTCACCACAACCTCTGCCTTCTGGGTTCAAGCAATTCTCCTGCCTCAGCCTCCTGAGTAGCTGGGACTACAGGCACGTAACACCATGCCCAGATAATTTTTTGTATTCTTAGTAGAGACAGGGTTTCACCTTGTTGACCATGATGGTCTCGATGGCTTGACCTCGTGATCCACCCGCCTCGGCCTCCCAAAGTGCTGGGATTATAGGCGTGAGCCACTGCGCCCGGCCTGATCTATTATTCAGACTAGATTTCTAAACTTTAAGCAAAATTTTCTCCCATAAAGGAGGAAGGAATGCATTCAAAGTTGAAACTATTGAATAGTCAGAAAAATAAGGCAACAGTGAGAAAATATAGTCTAAATAGCTACTATGTAGATCACCAAATTAAATCTTGTCATGTGAAAGGAGCAATCCTAATTTTTATTTAAGATAATCACTTTTCTCTTTCATTCAGCAATTACCCTCCAATACTGTCCTTACACAGCTGAGCTGAAGGATGTTAGGGAGCTATAGAGGATGCACAGAAGGCTGATAAAAGAGAACCCCAGAACTACAGAAGAGTTAAGGCTGGGGTGGGGTAGCTCAAGGCTGCAATCCCAATTACAGGCTCATGACTATAATCTGAGAGGCCTAGGCAGGCGGATCACCTGAAGTCAGGAGTTTGAGACCAGCCTGGCCAACATGGCGAAATCCAGTCTCTACTAAAAACACAAAAAAAATTAGCCAGGCATGGTGACAGGCACTTGTAATGCCAGCTACTTCAGAGGCTGAGGCAGGAGGATCACTTGAACCTGGGAGGCGGAGGTTGCAGTGAGCCAAAATTGCACCAGTGCACTGCAGCCTGGGTGACAAGAGCAAAACTCCATCTCAGAAAAAAAAAAAAGGAGTTAGGGATAGAAGGATCAGAAACAAAATCTAAAAATAAATAATATTATAAGTTATCAATCTAGTGATTCATTTAAAATATTTCACCTAAGCCATTCAGTAATCCTCACGAGTTGAATTAAAAGGTCTGATCCCTTTTAAGAATTGGTAAAGATAATCTATGGCACATAGTATTACCTTATCAGTAGGAGATAGAATTGTGGAAAACAGTCTCTTCTCGGCCCTAACCCACCTTTCATGAATAAAGTTCTATAAAAATGATGCATATTTATAAAAGAATGGGGCAGAAAATGAATTTACTTTTTAAATCTGTCTGCTTTCACAAACCAAGATTTAGCAGGCAAGATGAAATTCTACAGGGTAGAATGGAATTTTTTCTATATTTACTTTAACATTTATTTGGACACATTGTTGAAAATCAGGAAATGAAATAATAAATTATGATACACATGCCACTAGTAAGGCAATGAAGAATCTTAACTCACCATTTTTTAGGTTTTGATAATGGTTTGTACTTGCTGTATTTTATACGCCACTCAAGAACTTCTTTACAGTGCTGACACACTCCATCATGAAGTTTTGCATTAATTTTCTTAAAAACAAACAGAAAGACAAATTGAGAATTTCATGTGACCCAGCATTGTAAATCCCATAAGAGTGTATGAGATGTAAGTTTTAAAACATAACTGAACCTTAATCTGCATAACAATTTATGATAGATTATGTATTTTCATGTACATTACTCAATTTGTTTTTTGTTTTTTTACAAAGGCAATGGTTCTTCCCCACCACCCTGCCCCCATACAGAGTTTCACTCTGTTAACCAGGCTGGAATGCAGTGGCACAATCTTGGCTCACTGCAACCTCCACTTCCCGGGCTCAAACGATTCTCCTGCCTCAGCCTCCCAAGTAGTTGGGATTATAGGCACACGCCACCATGCCCGGCTAATTTTTTGTATTTTAGTAGAGACGGGGTTTCACCATGTTGCCCAGGGTGGTTTTGAACTCCTGAGCTCAAATGACCTACCCACTTCGGCCTCCCAAAGTGCTGGGATTACAGACATGAGCCACAGTGCCTGGCCAGCAATGGTTGTTAACTAGGTGTAGCTCAGAATCATTAGAATATTTTTTTTTTGAGACAGGGTCTCACTCTGTCACCCAGATTGGAGTTCAGTGGCACAATCTTGGTTTACTGCAGCCTCCACCTCCCAGGCTCAAGCAATTCTCTTGACTCAGCCTTCCGAGTAGCTGGGATTACAGGCGTGTGCCACTACCACCTGGCTAATTTTTTTGTATTTTTTAGTAGAGACAGGGTTTCACCATGTTGGCCAGGCTGGTCTTGAACTCCTGTCCTCAAGTGATCCACCCGCCTTGACCTCCCAAAGTGCTAGGATTACAAGTATGAGCCATTGCGCCCAGCCCTCATCTACAAAATTTTTAACCTCCCAATTGATTCTGATGTATACATGTGTCAAAATTCAAACTGCCTAGTTAAGATATGTATATTTCATGGTACGTAGGTTATATCTCAATAAAAACATAATAATAAAAAAGAAAACCTAGCTCATATTGAAGACTATTATTTCTATAATTCAAATCATCCCCATAAGTTGGAATTAAACGGAGAAATTGGGCTGTCCTGCATTGTCAGTTTGTAGGGGAGAACAGACTGAAATTTGAGGAAGGGGTGTCAGACAGAAGCAGCTGGAAGCAAAAAGGCATTTCATCATTCAATTTTATCCTTTTGAATTCTCATGTTAAAAAAGTTTTAGAAAAGTTCCCTCTACTAATCTGGTTTCTTCAAAATTAAAAAGTATATATTCTCATGTGACTATCTGTGGTGGAGAAAGGGCTTTATAAGGAAAAGATCTTATTACAATTTTCTTTTCAAAATATGTCAGGAAAGAAGGCAGGAAAAATTTACATGTGTCATGTATTTTCTCTAATAGTTTCATATTTCTGTAACATACTCATCTGATTCAGGACGTAGACTATCTATTTTTACTGAGTACTCTGAGAATTCTCTAGTTTGCTTTGGCTGTGGAAGCTTGGTCTTTGCCTATTGTTGGAATAATGAGCAAAAGACATTTAAAACTTTCTTTGCTTCTTTTGTTTCCTTTTAAAATTTCTCAAGGAGAAAAAGAAATGCATCACAAGGATGCAGATTCTTTGGGAAGCTATTAGATATTAACTTAAAAGCACAATGTTTGGATCGGATCATCTGAAAGAAACAACTTTTGAATAGCGCTTGATATTCTTCAAAGTTCTAAACAAGAAGATAAAATATCTGATAAAATCTTTATTCAATGAGAGAATCAGGAATATTGCAAAAAACCATAAATTAAACTGTGAAATATATTCCATTTTATTTAATTTTGCTGTTTCTTCAAGGAAACTTTACCATCAGGATGTGTGAATATATTGTGATTGCGTTTAACTTTGGGATGAGAAATATATTCTGTTACTTATGAATTGTATATGGGTGTATTCCTTCCTTCTGGACATAGATGGAGAGTCCCAGTTCTGCATGCTACTATAATCCCTCCTTACTCTGGGCCCCTAACTGCTTCCAGAAAGAAGGGAATCTGTACCTACACAACAAACTTCTCTTCCTCTCAACCTTGGTACTTATTAATAGTTACCATGGATAAAGCTAGCTAAGAAAAGCAGAATCAAAATTCACATTCATCATTTGTTTTCTCTGTTGTCTAGAACATCTTACTAAGCATTACTTATATTTCCTTAACTGAATGACTTTGAACTATGATTACAATATGAATGTGATATTAACTTCCTAATTAGAATATTATTGGAACACATAACATTTCATTTTCTGCAATTTTTTACATATAACACATTCTGCTTAACTAAGAAGCATTCTTTGGTTTCTTGTTTGTTTCTGTATCCAATTTCTGACAAGTTCATCTTGATTTACAAAGCTGTGCATAGTTTGGAAACTGGTTTCTTTAGGGTGGATCAACAGTAGAACAAAACAGGTCTTTGTGGGAACTTGTCCTGTGAGTGATGTATGAAGCAGTATAAATAGATATGTTGTACAGAGTTCACATGACTAACAGGCACTACTATCAAATTAAACTTGATTTTTATGTGCTAACAAATTAATGAGAATAGCATGAAAAAGAATAGTACTTTTCACTTAAAAATAGATGCAGAGAAAAAGAGAAGTATATACTTGTTTTACCATATTTTGGCATAATAGAAGTGAATTTTCCAGAGATGTGAGCAAAGAAAGTTAATCCCAGTTTTAGGAATCCTTCTGCCTGGGGCAAAGGAAATTACAATCTTACCTTATTCACATTTATATTTACAACTTACCCTATTTTGGCAATTAATTTTAGTATATCCCTCATGGTAGAAGATCATAGATAATTAAGGTTAAGATTTAAGGATGCCCAAATACAAAATCAAAAGTTTTAAATACAACAGCCTATAAAGGTCATTTAGTTCAAAAAGTTACTTTCCAGATTTTTGAAGAGAAAAAAAAATCTTCAGTGGAAGAGTCCACTGAATGTAGGAATCAGTGAAAGAAACCCTTATTTATCAAATGAATACTTTTCAAAGTTAGAATAAACTTCAGGAACATCAAAAGACATGCCTAATTAATATATACATAATGTCTTAGCCACCATTCATACAACTTTTTTTTTCTTTTTTTGAGACAGAGTCTTCGTTCTGTCACCCAGGCTGGAGTGTAGTGGTGCGATCTCAAGCTCACTGCAACCTCTGCCTACTGGATTCAAGCAATCCTCCTGTCTCAGCCTCCTAAGTAGCTGGGATTACAGGCATGCACCACCATGCTGGCTAATTTTTATATTTTCAGTAGAGATGGGGATTCGCCATTTGGCAAGACTGGTCTCAAACTCCTGGCCTCAAGTCATCTGCCTGCCTCAGCCTCCCAAAATGCTGCAATTAAGGCATAAACCACCACACCCAGCCCACACAACAATATATTTTAAAGTAAGTGTTGTTATTGCTGCTTTAAGCATTCCATTTGTTGTCAAACTATACATCTTTAACACAGTAATGCCATACAGAAGTTGGGTGAGAAAGGACTTCAAATCCTGAGAAGGTAGCAGAAGCAAATTGTAAATATTATATCTGCATCAACATGCTGATGCTGAAAAATATTTTATAAAATATAAAGTATCATTTAACAGAAAGAAGATACTATGGCAGGTGAAAAAAATTTGAATACCATTCAAAAGCAAGTAAAATAATTTTTCCTTAGGATTTTTTTGTACGTAATAATTATTTCAGAATTTCCAAAGGTAAAATAAAGGCCTAGTTACTCCTCTTAATTGAAAACAAACAAACAAAAAAACGAAATCAAAAAATGAAATTCTCAAAGAAAAATGCCAGTGCCAATTCCAACGCTAAAAATCTATTTCCATAAACTGACTTTGTTCTTTTCCCTGTATTACTCATCCCCTAAAATAAGGTATTTTATGATACTACTGCTACAACGTTACTCCAGAAACAGAAACTTTTATATGTTATTTAATCATATTTTTTAAAGTACATACTTTCAAATTTGCTAGAAGCAGCCCCTTATTCTAAATTTGGCCTGGATTTGGGGGCAGGAATTCATGAACTAATGACAATAATATGAAAATCTGACTTTTAGGCTGTGAGTTTCAAATCATAAACTACATTATTTAATGTCCTTTAAATGTAGCTAAAACACTGTTGGACATAAAGTATCTTACAAAACACAACCAAAAAATAGAAGAGGGAATCAGAATCAGAGAAAAGTAAGGGCAGGAGGGAAATTGCGAAGCAGTCAGGAGTGCAGCTGCAAAGTACACTTGCTAGAGATGGGCCACAAATGAGATCCGAGCTTTCTAGCACCCAGTAAAACATAACTCAGTGTCTGCAACGTGCCAAAAATCCAGTTTCTCAGAAGCAGCATAGCTATTCTTGTTACTGAAATGTAAAGTTTCATCTTTCCTACACCATGTGATACAGTAAGCAACGCTCTCAAAAAGGTCCTTAAAACACAAAGCATTTCACAGAACTGTTTTCTACCCTGGTTCTCAATGTAGGCCAGTGTTACAATGCCTAAACAGAGTGCAACAAAGTTATTCTTAGGCTTACAATGTAGGTACAAATTCCTGATAGTCATGGAACTGTAGTAATGCACTGCATATCATAAAGCCATCTTCAATAAACACTATTTCTCTCAATTGAGCTCTAAAAGCATTCCCTTCTATTATGAGAAATGTTAAACTTGCAGAAAACAGTGAAAACAATACTACTAATACATACCATATACACACTCTCAGAGGTAACTATTAACATCTTACCTTTTTGCTGTTTTTGTGTATGGGTTCAGGTAAAATAACTTATGAACATCAAGACAATTCACCTCTTAACACTCATCACATCCTAGCAATAAAGACTTTCTTGTACTTAACCACAATACTGTTACCACACCTAAGAAAAATGAAAAATAACTCCTTAATATCACTGCATGTAGTCAGTCTATGTTGAAATTTCAACTGTTCTAAAACAGCTTTTGGAGCTGTTTTTTCCTCCCCAAATCAGGATAAGTCAGTATTCAAGTACTGTTTAGCTGCTCTCTCTCTTTTCAGCTATTTATGATTTATCCCCTATTATATGGATATTTTTCAAAGTAACAGGCAAGTCATTTTAGAGAATATCCTACATTCTAGATTTTCCCATTTTCTCATACTGTAATTTAACTCATTAATTTATTTCCTATAAAGTGGAAGTTAGGCTTACAGGACTAATTATATTCAGTTTAAATATTTTTTTGATCAGAATAATTCACTGCTGTGTAGCAGTAGCACCATCTTCACAGCACAATACTTCATATTACTCCAAGTCAGGAGGCACATACTGTCCAGTTCTCACCTTGTCAGCAATGCTGTATTTGACTGACAACTTAAGGTGGTGACCCAGATCTCTTCAAATCATAAAGATTATAATAATCTATGGAGGCCATGTTAATATACTGTACCACAGTAATACTTTCCCTCATGGTTTTAGCACCCACTCACGATCTTCGCTTGAATCATTCATTTTACTAAGTGATGAAGAATGCTAACTCAAATTCTATTCTTTCTATATTAATTTATTTTTAAAAAAGATTGTCAGCTTAAATCAGTTTAGAGGTACATACATACCACAAAATTCACCCATTTTAAGTATACAGTTCTAATGAATCTGACAACCAAACTTCCAGCACTTCCATCACTCCAAAAAGTTCCCTAATGCCCCTTTGTTGTCAATCTTGTCTACCTCCCAGGTAATAATGATTTTGAATCTGCTCGTACAGGTTTGCCTTTTCCAGAATGTTTTATAAATGAAATGGTTAAGTACACAGCCATTTGAGGAGCTCATTCCTTTTTATTTGGCGAATAGTATTCCATTGTATAAATTATCATAATGTTTATTCAATTCACCAATTAAAGGACAATGGAAGTTGTTTCTAGTTTGGAGTGCTAATAAATATCTGCATACAAGTTTCTGTGTGGACATATTATTTATCTTGGGTTAATTCCTAGGAATGATATTGTTGGGTTGTATAATAGGATGCTTAATTTTATAAGAAACTATTAGTTTTTCAATGTTGCCGTACCATTTTGCATTCCTACAAGCCACATGTGAAGATTCAGTTTTTCTATATTATTTCCCAGACTTGAAATTTTATATAGCCATTCAAATAGGTATGTAGTGTTATCTCATTATGATTTCCATTTACATTTCTATAATAACTAATAATGTTGAACATATTTTGATGTGTTTGCTTGCCACGGTGGGGTTTTTTTGTTTTGTTTTTTGTTTTTTGAGACGGAGTTTCACTCTTGTTGCCCAGGCTGGAGTGCAATGGCGTGATCTCCAATGGCGTGATCTCCGCTCACCGCACCTCTACTTCCCAGGTTCAAGCGATTCTCCTGCCTCAGCCTCCCAAGTAGCTGGGAATACAGGCATGCGCCACCATGCCCGGCTAATTTTGTATTTTTAGTAGAGACGGGGGTTTCTCCATGTTGGTCAGACTGGTCTCGAAATCCCGACCTCAGGTAATCCACCCACCTCAGCCTCCCACAGTGCTGGGATTACAGGCGTGAGCCACCGCGCCCTGCCCTTTTGTTTGTTTGTTTTTGTTTTGTTTTTTTTTTTAAAGATGGGGTTTCACCGTGATAACCAGGCTGGTCTTGAACTCCTGACCTCAGGTGATCCACCCACCTCGGCCTCCCAAAGTGCTAGGATTACAGGCGTGAGCCACTGCGCCCGGCCTTGTTTGTTTTTTTTTAAGAGACAAAGTCTCACTCTGTTGCCCAGGCTTGAGTGCAATGGCATGATCATAGCTCACTGCAACCTCAAATTCCTGGGCTCAAATGATCCTCCCGCCTAAGCCCCCTCTGTAATCAGGATTACAGGCATAAACCACTGCGCCCAGCCCCACACTCTGTTTTCTTTGGTCAAGTGTCTATGCAAATCTTTTGCCTCCATTTTTTTTGAGATGGAGTTTCGCTCTTGTTACCCAGGCTGGAGTGCAAGGCGCAATTCTCGGCTCACCGCAACCTCCGCCTCCTGGGTTCAGGCAATTCTCCTGCCTCAGCTTCCCAAGTAGCTGGGATTACAGGCACGCGCCACCATGCCCAGCTAATTTTTTGTATCTTTAGTAGAGACGGGGTTTCACCATTTTGGCCAGAATGGTCTCGATCTCATGACCTCGTGATCCACCCGCCTCGGCCTCCCAAAGTGCTGGGATTACAGGCTTGAGCCACCGCGCCCGGCCTGTCTAAATTTTTTAAAAAATTTTTTAGTAGAGATGGGATTTCTCTATGTTGGCCAGTCTGGTCTCAAACTCTTGACCTCCAGTGATCCACCCACCTTGGCCTCTCAAAGTACTGGGATGACAGGTATGAGCCACCTGTGCCCGGCCTCGGGTAGTTCTTTATAGCCGTGTGAGAATGGATAATACACACACAGACCATGCAAACACATAAACACATGCATTCGCAAGCACACACATACAGCATACACACGTGCATGCACCGATAGATGCACGTGTATGCATATGTGCACACACGTGGACATGCACAAACACCTGCACCCATATGCACACACAAGCAAATACAAATGAATACACACATGTGATGTACACCAACATGTAAACACACAGGCACATGCACACAACCACTGCAAACGTGCATTTGATAAACGCAAAGCACATGCAAATGAGTAAGCACACACGTGTGCAGCACAAGTGCACACACTCCCAAAGAGATGAAGTCCCAAGAACGTTTAGAGCAACCCACATGCTGGCACTGCAGGAAAGAGAGGCCTGTCAGTCGGTGCCGAGTTTGCGGGATCCACTGGCCTGTGAGTTTCCCGGGATGACGTCGCACAGACAGCATTCAAGTGAGGAAAGTGTCGTATACTCAAATTTATTTAGACGAGTGTCCAGCCACAGTCTTCTGTGGGCTTGTGTACATTCACTTTAAAAAAAAAACGGTTTCCATAAAAGGATTTTTTGGTAATCGCCTACTTTTTTAATACAATATTTATATACAAAACCCATTTCAAACTACTGTACAAGAGAAAAGAGAAGCATCAGATTGCATGATTTTAGCAAATAATGGAAATCTACAACACCCACGAACTTTGATCGCAGTTGGCAGATTAACGGGAGTGTCAACATCGCATCAATGAGGTGTTCAAGAGAAATAAGTTTATGCTTTTCCTCCTTGCCTTTGCTAAAATGATGTTTCTCCTGGTGCTTGAGAAATTTCAGAGAGTTGTTTAGTATCATTGCTGCAGATTTAGATCACTCAGGTAATTTATGAGACTTGGTTTTATACACTTTTAAAATAATCGTCAACAGCAACATTCCTATGAGTAAAAATATAGAGAAGTGTTACCAAAATAGAACCCTTTATTAATAAAAATCTTTGGTAGTAACAGTATTTTAAATTTCTCTCAATGATATTTGGTTAATTAATAAACTCCCTCCACCTTTGAGCTACAGAAAACATATCCTTAATCTACCGCATAACTGATTTTTGAAAAAGAAAATCAGGAATATTCTAAAGCTTCCAGGGGACGCCGGGAAGCCGTAAGACTTCTCGAAACCCTGATGCCATCTGCGGCAATGCTTCCGAGGTCATCTCTCCCTGCCCATTTTCTGGTCAACCAGTTTTGTTGCATAAGGAAGATGAACAGCTGTGAGGTCAGCTTGGTGCCACAAGGCAGGTGTGTGGCTCACAGCGAGGCCTGCCGGGGACACCAAGAGTGCTGGTTCCTGCTCAGTCAAGGACACCTGTGCCCACTTCTAGCTTTCCAGGAATAGCTGGGATGCTCCCCGCCCCCGTGCGGTCAGCGCCGGGACACTTCTCGCTCTGCCCAGAGTGCCTCAGCCGCTGAACTGAGGAAGGAAAAGGTGATCGAAAGTCTAGCTTTTCTGAAACAGGCAGGTGACACCTTTTGGAACCAGAATCCATCATTATTCTTTCTTCCTTTTTCCGTTCCCCTGAAGCCGCGCAGCGCTTTTGCCCGATGCCTTGGCTTACCATTTTGCATCTATCTTAAGGCATTAGGAGGATTGAAAGGAGGGTTTCTAGGGGCCTCTGCTCACTGTTCGCCGCCAGGGAGACTCGAGTTTCCAAGCATTCTTTCTGCAAAGCACCTGCCTTTGCTACTTTATTGCTTTGTTACCAGCCATCATTTTGATTCTCCTTGAAAACCACAGATTGAAAAAAATTCCCTGCCTAATGGCCTTTGTGCAAAAACAGGGGAAAGAAAACAGAAAGAAGAAAGGAAGATGTCCTATTAGAAAGTGGTCCTCCATGTGCAGAAAACCCAGAAGCCACCTGCCCTGGGAGAGGGTGCCCGTCGGTCAGGATGCCCGGTCGGTTAGCTACAGGACGCCCCCGTGGTAGGCCTGGCTGGAGGCTGGGCTGCCAAGGCTGTCCGGGCAGGCTGTGGGGTTGTGGTGGTTACATGGCTCCTCGTCCTTCTGCCGCTCCTTCTCCATCCACGTGTCCAGCAGCTGCTGCTTGTCCTGCTCCTCCCGCATGAACAGCTCCACCATGAGCACTTTCTCCTTGTGGATCTGCTGGCTGATGTCCTTGGGGATGTCCGGGATGACCCAGTCCACGAAGTCACTCATGAACATGACCAGGTTCTGGAAGGAGGAGAGTAGCGCATGGCAGCAGGGAGGAGGATGGCACCTGGGGAAGTGCCTCCCACCTCTCTGCTTGACCCCCACCTGGTGGAGCACCACCCAATGACCTCCTGGCCCTTTGACCTCCCTGGGCCTCAGTTTCCCAGCAGGTACGAAGGAGGCCCAGAACCACCCGGCAGTCCTTTGAGAAATGCTGGCTGACTTTCTAGAGCAAATCTGAACTCAGTCATTGTGGGAAAATTATCTGAGTCATTCTGAATTCCTTGACCAGGAGACTCAGGAAGTGACTCGATGGGTAATTTGACATTGCCAAATCCAACAAGCATTGAGCTTTGGGGAAAAGCATGAAACTAGAAATAGCCACAAATGGATCAGACTTTGACAGTTTGTGAAGCCTCCCAGGGTCCCCGAACATCTGCTTTCTCCATGGGGACCTTTCTGGTGGATAGAAGGCAACATAAGTCAGTTTTTATGAAAAAACTGAATTTTTTTAATATGGAGTCTCGCCGTTGCCTGGGCTGGAGAGCAGGGGCGCAATCTCGGCTCACTGCAACCTCCGCCACCTGGGGTTTTGTGATTCTCCACCACAGCCTCCCGAGTAGCTGGGATTACAGCGTGTGCCACCACGCCCGGCTAATTTTTTGTATTTTTAGTAGAGATGGAGTTTCACCATCTTGGCCAGGCTGGTCTTGAACTCCTGACCTTGTGATCCACCCACCTCGGCCTCCCAAAGTGCTGGGATTACAGGTGTGAGCCCCTGCGCCTCGCCCGAAAAATCTTGTTTGCTGAATGCCCGTCCAGCAAGCATGTGTGAGCACCCCCGGCTGAGCAGGCAGTGCTGTGCCACCTCGAATGGTATCTTCTCCTGGTTGGCGGTCCCAGACCCTAGCTGTGGCTGGGGTTGGCTGCTCATGCTTACAGCTGCAGAACTTATGCCCCCTCCCATCTCCCTCTTCCCAGCCTGGACAGCCCAAGCAGTGACCGGCCCATCTGGGGCTGCCTGGCCTCCAGGCGAGGCCAGGTCTGGGGTGCCATGTATGCTCCAGGGCTCCCTTGGGATAAGGCTGGGCTCTTTCTGGCCGAGACCCCTCCTTGCTGAGCTCTCAGGCTCTGGTCTGCGGAACCCAGCCCCAGGCACCTTTTGCACTGCTTGCTGTGAAAAGCTGACAGATGAGGCCGCTGAGCTCAGAGGAGTGGAAGGGGCTGCCCTCTGACAGAGTTGGGACTTGAACCCCGTCCTGGGGGTTCCAGAATCAGAGCTATTGGCCTACTGACTTCCTAGCATTGACAATCAAGGTTAGAGGGACGCTGGTGAGCAGAACCCCAGCCCAGGGTGCCCCCCCATCAGGACCTCAGCCACCGCTGCACAGCTGGCACCCTAGCCTGGGGTCTGCTCCACTGGGAGTCCCTCTGGCCTCAGAAAGTTGGCTCAGACCCTTTCCCAGAGGCTGGATCAGTGGGGGCTGGGTCCCATGGCTGCTCGCTGTGTCTGGGGTCACCTGAGAGCCCACTGCTCTCCTGTCTGTCCTGGCTCTGCCTGCTAACACAGACATGGTGTGAGAACGAGAGGGGGACAGAGGTGGGGGCCCCTTTCTCCATGCCTCTTTCTTGCTTTTTTTTTTTTTTGAGTTAGGGTTTCACTCTTGTTGCTCAGGCTGGAGTGCAGTGGTGAGATCTCAGCTCACTGCAACCTCTGCCTCCTGGGTTCAAGTGATCCTCCTGCCTCAGCTTCCTAAGTAGCTGGACTTACAGGCATGCACCACCACACCCAGCTAATTTCTGTATTTTTAGTAGAGGCAGGGTTTTGCCAGGTTGGCCGGGCTGGTCTCGAACTCCTGACCTCAGGTGATCCGCCTGCCTCGGACTCCTTAAATGCTGGGATTATAGGTGCAAGCCACTGTGCCAGGCCCCTGTCTTGTTCAATAAAGAAACCTCTCGTGGCACACACCTGTAATCCCAGCACTTTGGGAGGGTGAGGCAGGCAGATCAACTGAGGTCAGGAGTTCAAAGCCAGCCTGGCCAACATGGTGAAATACTGTCTACTAAAAATACAAAAATTAGCTTAGTGTGGTGGCGGTGGCCTGTAATCCCAACTACTCAGGAGGGGTTGCTTGAACTCGGGACATAGAGGTTGCAG
>CAUYOR010040082.1:0-24494 GCA_963573925.1 Callimico goeldii | reverse complement strand
CTTGTTCATAAAAGATTTTATTTTTCCTTCAGTTGTGAAGCTTAGTTTGGCTGGATTTGAAATTCTGGGCTGAAAGTTCTGTTCTTTAAGGATGTTGAATATTGGCCCCCACTCTCTTCTGGCTTGCAGGGTTTCTACTGAGAGATCTGCTGTAAGTCCGATAGGCTTCCCTTTGTGGGTAACCTGACCTTTCTCTCTGGCTGCCCTTAGTATTTTCTCCCTCATTTCAACCCTGGTGAATCTAATGATTATGTGCCTTGGGGTTGCTCTTCTGGAGGAATATCTTTGTGGTGTTCTCTGTATTACCTGGGGTTGAATATTGTCCTGCTTTGCTAGGTTGGGAAAGTTTTCCTGAATAATATCCTGAAGAGTATTTTTCAGCTTGGATTCATTCTCTTCATCGTATTTAGGTACACCTATCAAACGTAAATTAGGTCTTTTCACATAGTCCCATATTTCTTGGAGACTTTGCTCATTCCTTTTTATCCTTTTTTCTCTATTCTTGTCTTCTCGTTTTATTTCATTAAGTTGGTCTTTGACCTCTGATATCCTTTCTTCTGCTTGAGCAATTCGGGTGTTTAAACCTGTGCATACTTCTCGGAATTCCCATATTGTATTCTTCAGTTCCATTAATTCATTTATATTCCTCTCTATATTGTCTATTCTTGTTAGCATTTTGTCAAACCTTTTTTCAAACTTCTTAGTTTCTTTACATTGGGTTAGAACATGTTCTTTTAACTCCCAGAAGTTTCTTATCATCCACCTTCTGAAGCCTACTTCTGTTAATGGAACACAGTCCTTCTCCATCAGGCCTTGTTCTATTGCTGATGAGGAACTGCAATCCCCTGTAGAGGGAGAGGCGTTCTGATTTTGGGTATTCTCACCCTTTTTAGGCTGGTTTCTTCCCTTCGTTATAAATTTATCCACCTGTCGTCTTTACAAGTACCGCCTTTCTAATTAGGTTTCTGAGTGGATGTCCAATTTATTGATTCCCAGCACCAGAATCTGAGCAACCCACTGCGCTGGCCAAAACAGTGGCGTTAAGACTGATGGTGCTCTTCTGCCTGGCAATCTCCAGTCTGGCTTCCTTCTTGAGTCCGTAATAGGCAACTCTGCCTTCCCGGAGCTCCAGACGCCAGTCAGAAGGGGAATCAGTCACATTTACTCTGCACCAAGAGCTGCCGCGCCAAGGTGCTGGCAAAACCTCTGCGCCAGCCACAAGAGTTGCACTGGCAACCCGTGGGGCTCCTCCACTGGGAATCTTCTGGTCCGTGAGCGACAAAAATTCATCTGAAAGTGTGGCATCCTCTCATTCTCTGCGCTTTCACTGGGAGCTACAATCCCAAGCTGTTAGCAATCAGCCATCTTGGATCTCTCTCCGCTTTTTTTTTCTCCTCCCTTTGGGAGGAGAAGAAATTCTTCTTTTGACATTTATGAGTCCGTACCTCAAGCCCCAAGCCCTTAAAGCCCTTACTACTTTGTCAAGAAGGCAAATAAACGTTGCCCCCTGGAATCAAAGTGCGGCTGTTTTTGCAAGCATACGAAGGCTTTTCATGAGTATTTCTCTCACTTCCTCCCAAATTCCTTCTGTAGCTTCCATTTCTCTAATCAATTCCATGCCATTCTCAACATGTATCAGGACTTTCAAGGTCATATTTGAATGAAAGGAAGTCCAGCTCCCTTGCCGCAATTAGCTAAATTTTATTTTATTTTTATTTCTCACATAGAGTCTTGCTCTGTTGCCTAGGCTGGAGTGCAATGGCACCATCTCGACTCACTGCAACCTCCACGTCCCAGGTTAAAGCAATTCTCCTGCCTCAGACGCCTGAGTAGTTGGGACTACAGGCGTCCATCACCACACCGGCTAATTTTTATAGTTTTAGTAGAGATGGGGTTTCACCACATTGGCTAGGCTGGTTTTGAACTCCTGATGTCAGGTGATCCATCCACCTTGGCCTCTCAAAGTGCTAAGATTACAGGTGTGAGTCACAGTGCCCAGCCCCAAAGGGAAAATTCTGATTCTGCCCTCAAAGCCTTTGAAGCCAATGGTGGACTAAATCAAACTAAAGTTGTTACAAAGCCCAGAACCAATTAGACTACAGGGCAACTAAATGACTCAGCCTCCACACAAGTAGCCTAACAAAAAATAAAAGGTATACCACTTACTGAAAATAAATCTTACTTCAGTCTCTGCAGTCCTTTTACACAAAAGAGACAGGATAAAACCAACTGAAGGGAACATGAGGTAATAAGAAAATGAGATCTACATGAGAAGAAACAGTCAATGGAAACATACTCAGAGACTGCCCAGACAATAGAATTATTAGACATGGACTTCACAATAATGATAAAATGCTAAAGAATTTACTGGAAATTGTGGACAACATGCATGGAGAGCTAGGGAACTTCAGTGAATACACAGAAACTATTCAAAAGAGCCAAATGGAAAAATCTAGAAATAAAAAATCTGAATCAGAAATAACTCTCCTTTGCAGACTGGAAACCACAGAGGAAAAACAATAGTGAACTTGAAAACAGAAAAAGGGATTCATGTCTATAATCCCAGCACTTTGGGAAGCAAAAAAGGGATTCATGTCTATAATCTCAGCACTTTGGGAAGCTGAAGTGGGAGGATTACTCAACACTAAGAGTTCAAGACAAGTCTAGTTAACATAGTGAGACTCCATCTCTACAAAAAAAAAAAAATTAAATTAAAAAATTAGCTTGGTGCAGTGATGTGTGATCGACATCCCAGCTACTAAAGCACAAGAATCCCTTGAGCCCTGAAGGTCAAGACTGCAATGACAGCTATGATCATACCACTGCACTCCAGCTTAATCAACAGAGTGAGACAGTGTTTCCTTAAAGAAAAAAAAAAAGGAAAATAAAAAATATCCAAATGAAAAGCAAAGGGACAAAAATAATTTTTTAAAACATACATGAGATCTGTAGGATATCATATAATCTAACATACAAGGAACTAAAGTCTCAGAAAAAGAGGAAAGAAAAATGAAGCAGAACAATTTTTGAAGACATAGTAACCATGAACTTTCCAAAACTGATGAAATACCCAAAACACAGATCCAAATTGGTAAATCCAAGAAGGATAAAACACATGCACACAGTCAGATGAGCCTATCATATACTCAAATTGCTGACCAAATAAAAGGAACTAAATCTTAAAGGTAGTCAAAGCGGGAAAACAGACACATTACGTTCAGGAGAACAAAGACTCAAATGACAGCAGATTTCTCACCAGAAACAAGAGGATGGAGGCAATGGAACAATATCATAAAATAGCTGAAAAAAGGTGTAAAACCAATGACCTAGGTTCCACCTTAAGAAAGAAGAAAAGGACAGCAAATTAAACCCAAAGTCTTTGAAAAGTGAATAATGAAAATAACACAGAACTGAGATCACATCCAGTGCACTCCAGCATGGGGGACACAGTAAGACTCCCTTCAAAAAGAAAAAAAAAAGGCAAACAAATCATATCCTAGTTATTAAATGAATAGTAAGGTCATAATGCAAGTATCTTTATGTCAATAAATTTGGCGATTTTGGAAAAATCCTTGAATATCATAAATTGCCAAGAGTAACATGAGAATAAACAGAAATACCTACACAGCCCTATACCTATTAAAGACATTAATTTTATAATTAAAATATCCTCACAACAAAAATTTCAGTCCCAGATTGCTTTACTGGTGAAGGACCCCAAAAATTTTAAGGAATAAAAACAGTACTAATCCTAATTAAAATTTTTCAGAAAAAAGAGGACAGAATACTTCCACTTGTTTTAATATTATCAAATCTAGCATAATATAATATGACCAAGCCTGGTTTATCTCAGGAATACAAGATTGGCTTAACATTTCAAAATCAATCCATGTAATATACTATATTTACCGAAAAAGGGAAAAATCTGTATGATTATCTCAGAGATGCAAAAAAGAACTGGCCAGGCATGGTGGCTGATGACTATAATCCTAGCACTTCGGGAGGCTGAGGCAGGCAAATCACCTGAGGTCAGAAGTTCAGGACCAGTCTGGCCAACCTGGCGAAACCCCATCTCTACCAAAAATGCAAAAAATTAGCCAAGGGTTGGGGCACATGCCTGTAGTCCCAGCTACTCAGGAGGCTGAGGCCTGAGAATCATTAGAACCTGGGAGGTGGAGGTTGCAGTGAGCCAAGATGGCACCACTGCACTCTAGAGGGGATGACAGAATAAGACTCTGTCTCAAAAAAAAAAGAAAAAGAATTTTCAACAGGCTTTATGACAAAAACATTAAGAAAATTAAGAAAAAAAAATTCTCAATCTGGTAAAAGGCAGTTATAGAAAACCCAGAGCTAATACCAAGTAATAATGAAAACATTTAATCTCTTTCCCTTTAGACTGGAAAAAAGACAAGGATGCCCACTCTTACCACTTCAACATTATACTGTTGCTTCCAGTCAGTGTAATAAGAAATGAAGGTATAAAACTCTGAAAAGATTGTAATTACTCATAGATGATGAGATTGGTATAAGAAAATTCCATAGACTTTATAAAATAGCTACCAGTATATTTCGTAAAATTTCAGAAATCAAGTTCAATATATAAATATATTTCTATATACTAACAATAAAAATTAGAAAATCAAAATTTTAAATACACTTGTAAAACATCACGTTGCAGAAAAAAAAAATGCTTCTATTATCAGTAAAGTATCTCAAGAAGAATCACTAAGTAACAGATCTTGAACTTACTCCATTATTTAATACACACATAAAAGATACTAAATAAAACCCTAAATTAAAAATAAACTTTTGCCTATTTCAAAGTTACTATATGTAAATTGGAAAGGCTTTTTCCACAGAAATAAGGTAGTAGGATAGTATTAAGTCCAGTAGGAACAGCTTACTATCCATTCATTTCTCTCATTCACTCTTTTTTCTGGCACAAAGGAAGCAAGAAGAGGGAAAATCTTAGAAGCTACTTAGCTCAAGCTCAGGTTAGTCATTCTCAAGGTTAAGTTATATACATACCTAACATGGGAATATTTTCTATTTTGCTCATAATACAGTCCGGGTCTCTTGGTTTAAGCATGTAAAATAATTTTGAGAAGCACTGTCAGCCAAAGATAAGGAAGTGCAAAACATACAGGGGAAAAAAACTGCTAAATGCATTTTAACCACTCAGCACTCAGATGGAAAGGCCAAATTAAAATTGCAGCAACAAAATGTGATACTGAAAGTCTATCCATCAAAAGGGGATAAAGAAATAAAGAAAAATGTTTTTACCAATAATTATAGACTGTTCTACCAGCTATAAAATTCATCAGGTTAGAATTACTGTAATTTTTTTTGTGCAGCTCCATGGAAATGGCAATCTTGCACATAGCAACATTCAATAATACTTTAACAAGTAAACATTAATATTCTTCAAAGACCTTTCCCTCTCAAAAAAAAAAAAAGTCTGAATTAAGCTTTACCTAAACTGAAGGTGCTAGGCAGTAAGAATGGAAAGAGAAGTAGACTCAAAGACTAATCTTCAAATAGCTTACATATCTGCTGTTCTGAAGTAGGGTGGATTCTATAGTTTTAGCCAAATTACTGTCTCTTCCTTTGGCTTAGGTACACTTGAAATTTCAACTGATGCATTTAATAATCAGGTATATACTACACACAAAGTATTGCGCTAAATAATGTATAGAACAGGAAGATAGTTAAATCTTAAGAGTTAGAGTCTGCTTGCAAGGGCTCAAGACTAATAATGAAGCTAAAACAAAACAACTAAATAATTTAATGTACAAGTGATGAGTGTCAGGACAACTGAAACCAGTGCTGTGGGAGAGGAGTCACGGTGGGAGGAGTCACTTTATCCAGCTGGATAGATCATAGCTTTCTGGAAGAACTGTAATTACATTTGGTATTTGACTTCAACACACAGAAAAGACATAAAGACAGTATATCATAACACAACAAGGCTCTGGAATCAAAATGCCTTCTTTTGGATCCCGTCTCCATCACTTACTAGTTATGAATAAAGTACACTATTTCATCTTTCTAAGACTCAATTTTCTTATCTTGAGGAAACAAGAACCTATCTTGCACACAGTGAATAATAATGATTAACATATATTAATAGTAAGCACTCAATAAATGGTGCCTACTACTGTTCAGAAAAAAAAAAAAGTAGTTTCAGAAAAAAGGAACAGTAAAAATAGCATGACACTGAATTGCGATGAAAGTTCAGCTTTGCTGAAATTAAGACTCATAAAAAGTAGAAAGATATAAGTGGAAAGATAATTTAAAGCAAATCATTAGCTTTCTCAAAGTCAAGCTAAAATTTGCAATTTATTATCTAGGAATGCTGAAGGTTTTGATCACACAATGGGATATAAACAAGGCTGGGGATTCCTGTCAAAAGAACTGTAAGAAGGGCCTAGAGATGAAGAGATTTGTTAGGAAGCAAACTGTAATCATTTAGATACCAACGGTGAGACCCCTACTAAGCAATGTCAGTAAGAATTATTAAGAGAGAACCTCATGACTAAGTGAATGGGAAAGAGGAGAAGCCAAAATATACAATTTCAAGGCAGCATAATTTGGAGAAATAAAATTAAAATAAGTGAATCCAGAGAACACTTCTTTTCAGAAATTAGTTTGAATTTGAGAGAGATCCAAGCAGATATACAGCTAGCAATTAGAGATAAAAGCTTAAGACTGAAGAGTGGGTTAAGTCTAAACATACTTATGTGAAAATAAATGCAGAGTAGAGGTTCTAGTTTGGAATCCATTAACAAGCTCAGGCTGAAAAGCTCTGAAATTCAATGCAAATGTGTATGTATTTGCAAATCCTAGGAGGCAGCCTTTAATTAGACTTTCAAAGGATCTACAATATACAATCCCAAAAAAGTTTTTAGGAACCACAGGCATGATTACAAAGAAAACCATTCATGGAAAAGGTCTCACTCCGTTTGTGCTGCTAAAACAGAACACCATAAGACGGCTAATTTATAAAGAAATTTATTGGCTCACAGTTCTGGGGGCTGGGAAGTCCTATATCAAGGTACTGGCAGGTTTGGCAATTTTGATTCCAAGATGGACCGTGAACACTGCATCCTCTGGAGTAACTGCAGAAGTCTGAAAGGTGGAGGCAAAACCTAACCTTTTATAAAGGCATTAATCTGATCACCAGAAGCAGAGCCCTCTTGACCTAATCACCTCTTAATACTTGATGTAATTAAATTTCAGCATTAATTTTGGAGGAGACAAACATTCAAATCATAGCAGCAATTAATTAAATGTCAGAAGTAAAAAATGGATGAAGAAAAAAAGTCATGGTAACAACTCTGAAAAATACAATTAGAATTTGAAGAAAAGGAACAAAAGAGGTAAGATTAATTTAAGAAAAGGATCCAACATATTAGGGATTCAAAGCAAGTAAGTTAAAAAGGCAGCATCAACACTGTTATACATGCATAAGCAAAAAAAAGTAAAATTTTAGGCCTTTATATTTAATAAATATAAACTGGTAACAGTGAGGAAAGCAATTTTGGTTGTAATTACATTACAAGGAAGAAATTCTATTACAAGACATTAAGAAGTAAATGGTTGTGGGCAAATGAAAAAATATTAAAGTCTGACTACTACTCCAAGATTTACCAGTGACAGGAACAGAAAGCTAGCAAGAAAGGGACTAAAAGCATGATATTATTTTTTGTTTTCTATTTTGCTATTATCGCTGACTTTTTAAAAAGAATGGGAAATTTACTTACTATGCCAAAAGGAGAGAATTGAAAGGGAAAGGTCAAAGGAAGCAAAAATAATCAAAAGTTCAGGAGTAAAAAGATCATTTAGCAAACCCAAAAGAAAACTCTTCCTATCAGACAGGAATAAAAATAATTTTAATGTGGTGAGAAAAGTGTAGTTAAAGCAAAGGTGAAGGGGAAAATACTACAAAAACTCCAAAGATGTTTATTTCTTAAACTATGTAAAGCACTGATAACCACAACACTTTAGAACTTTGTAATTTTACAATAGTAGCCAATAGTATGAAAATGTAATAGTACAAAAGTATACAAAGTAACAGAAAACACTAGGATGCCACATTGTGTAGTAGTAAATTAAGAAAATGCACTTGGCTCTAGCATCAAAAAGCCTTAGTTTAAATCACTGTAGGCAAATATCTCAACTTCATGCTTCAGTGCCTCAGTATCATCACCTGCAAAATGGAGATAACAACACTTACCTTATAAAACTTGTAAGTACAGTAATACAAAATGTTTAACAATGCATACAGTTTAGGTGGCAGCCACAGCAGGAGCTTTGGTGATAATTATAACAGTAACAACAGTATTAACGTAATCTATCTGTGTTTAAATCAACCAATATCTAAGACAGGAGTGAAGGACAAGGCTCTCAAACATGTGTCCCGTTCAACCTTTTCAACTACAGATGGAAACAGTATAATTCTTTCTATCATACCAATAAGGAAAGGAAAGGTTCCTTTGCTTAGACAGCTAATAAATGGCAGAAGTGAGATTTGAATACTGATCTATGTGGACACAGAGCTCTTCTTTCCACCACACACTTCCTCCACAGCGCTACACAGTAACAGAAGCACAACATTAAGCACTTTGTTCTTTACTACTCAACTTACAAACCCTGAGTATGTCATTATATCCATCTGCCTCTCAATTTTACTTTCTAAAAAATTAAAGTTTCATTAGCTTTTGAGGTGTCTCTTCAGATTAAGAAGGAAAAAAAATCCATAACTTTGATGTGTAAGTCCACCTAAAAGTTTTAAAATATAATAGAAAATATTTTCTGGTTTTTTTTTACATTTGCTACAACAAAAGAGCTTAATTTTTTTCAAGACTTAACATCAAAACAAAATGTTAGAAGACTAACATTTAGTTTCATATTAGTATGACTAAGCAAATGTTTGAGAAAACAAAGTATCAATCTTAAGCATTTCAAGGTAACACTTAATAAAGTTCAAAATTTTCAATTTATGAAAAACACATTGAAAATTATTTTCAATTTATAAAACTCAGAACCCTGATACATGTATAGAAGCTATGAAACAGCAAAATATAGAGATGCAGACTTCTATTTCATGCTGAAAATGTAGCCAAGCTTTTTTTTTTTTTAAAAAAAAAAAAAAAAACATCAATCTGAAAACCTTCTTGCCCTAAAACCCTTCATGGCTTCCCACTATCCTTCAATAACATCCAAAATCTTAAACATGACTCAACGAAGTCCTGTATGCTCTGGCTCCTTTCTACAGAGCTTTTCACAGCCATTCTTCTCCTTGCTTTTTTCTGTTTCTTTCAATTCCTCCAAGACACCTTTCCGTGTTCATTTTTAGAGTCTAATCTGTTCACCAAACCTACAATGCTTTCACAGGTCTCCAATCCCATCCTTTTGCCCCAGCAAAGTGTTCTTTATCCTTCCAAGCTGAGACAAACATTACATCAGGGAAGTGTTTCCTGACGTTCCCAGACTTCAACACCTATCTTCCCTGCTAAATGGTAAATAAAATGAAGAGAGTCATTTCACATCTTGTTACCTACTATTTCCCCAGTATCTTGCACACTGCTTAGCACAGAGTACGTAAAGTACTCTTAAAATAAAAGTTTGCTGAATTAACACATTTAAAATCTGGATAAGTCCAAAACCATGAAGTATTTAACCAGCACAGGTAACTAAAAAGTTCTACATAAGTTTCAAGTTACAGCTTACCCTTGGTCCTTTTTATGTTCCTGTCTCAAACAAAGGAATTCGGCAATTACAATGTTAAAAGCCAAAAAAAAAAAAAAAAAAACTCCTTTCGGATAACAGGTCGTAAAGTTTCACAAAACCAAGGTTAGAAACCACTGATCTTAAATAATTGGAATCAGCTTTTGTAAGTCATCATGCAAAAGAATCCACCTGAAATGCAATTAAAGGGACAGCAACTTGGATGAGGGCTCAATTTTACCACAGTTACATACATTAGAAGAGAACCAATTACAATTCCCAGCGTCTAGGCTCTACTATCAGCGCCCTATTTATGACAACAGTAATGACTGCAGTGCTACAGCCATCCGAGAGTAGACTTTAAAATACATGGATATGTTTTATTAAGACTAAAGAAACATTACAAGCAAACACTCTAAGTGGCTATAGTCTTCTCATTTAGGTAAGGCAGGGGGATATGGCAGTAAATCTGATATGAAACTGAATGCTTAAATGAAAGCTATTTCAACCCAAAACATTTTTATAATTGTGTTCAACTAATAACTACTGAATGCTAATTACACATCAGGCAGTATTCTAACATTTCCTTTATATTCATTATTTTCCCAATTTTACAGTTGAGAAAATGGAAGCCCAGAGTTAAGTAACTTACCCAATGTCATACAGCTGGTTAAGTTGCAGAGGGAGAATTTAAAGCCAGACATTCTGCTCCAGAGCTCTCCTCTCACCCCTACATATTATGATGCCCACTCTCCAATACACTGAAATAGGGCTTAATTTGCACAACTCCACTGCAGTGAAACTATTTTGCAAATGTAACCAATGACTTCCAGTTTGCTAAATCTAAGGGCTACTTAATTGCCTCCACTTTTTTCATTCATTCTGCAGCATTTCATAAACACCTCTCTTTTGTCATACAATTGTTCTTTAATGACATAAAGCCCAGTTTTCACCCTGCCTCAGTACTAGGCCCTCTTCTCTTCCCTATCTACACACTGTTCCTAAGAAATGTCCCACAATTTCATGGTTTGCATGACTATCTGATGACTTGATTTCTCTAGTCCTGTTCTGAGTTTTAGACTACTCATATGTTGAATGATATAACATCACACTTAGATGTATCTCAGACTTCATACATAATAATGAAAACTAGCCACCCCCTTTCTTTCTCCCCCTTAACCTGTTCTCTGCCTTCCATTCAGTTGCTTAAGCTAACTTCTTAGGCATCATCCTTGATTTCCCTTTCCCTCATCTCCCACATTTAATCCATTAGCAAATTCTATCAGATTTACTTATGAAATATATTTGGATCTGCCTATCTCCACCATGACTCTAATGCAAACTAGCCACATTTCTGCTTACAATACCCTTCTGAATAGTCTCCTTACTTCCATTCTTCTCGTCTCAGTCACTACAAAATGGGCAGAGGTAAAACAAAATTAAATTAGTCCTTGTCTGCTTTAAATCATCCCAGGACTTCCCATACATGATATGGCCCCTACCTACTTGTCCAACCTCATGTCTTTACACTCTCTCCCTCATCAAAGGCTCCTTCCAGCCACTATGGCCTTTTCTTCCTGAAACACACCACAATAATTTCTGCTACAGAGCCTTTCATTTGCTCTTCCTTTTCCAAGACTTTCACACAGATGGTCCCTTCTCCTCCTTAGATGTTGTTCCAAAGTCACCTTCTCTGAGAGCCCCACTCTTAATCACTCTTTTACATGATTCTCTATTATTATAAGTCACAGCTCTAATATCTGGATTTATTTATGTCTTGTAGATTGTAGAATTTAAAAGCTCTATCCCAAAGCCTCCCGCAATACGTTTATTAAATAAGTGAATTTCCCCATTGCATTATTTATTGTAAATCAATTCTGATAAAGTACTTAGCTCATGATACATTTTGTATTAACAAGTCCTCAAAACACTCCTTAAATTTTCCAATCTAAGACTATATCAGCACTCTAACCACCCCCCAACACAAAATCTATCTATAGCATTCCACTTAAAACTGCTAAATATTCCATATGGATGAAGATTGAATTTTCTTCCTCCTCTCCAAGCTAACGAACGTGTAGGCGGGAAAGGGGAATTTTACTGGGCAACTCAGCACCTGTTACATCTTGAATCAGTGAAGAGAGGTGCAGATGAGCCAGACAGCACAAGGGAGACGTGGCCTTGCTTTCATGGATTGTATTAGGTAAAACGTGAGTGATTTAAGATAGAACTGCCCGAATCCCTAATAAAGGCTGTTCACTTCATTTAGAAAACGAAGGTAAAATAGTCTGTAGGCAAGAAAATATATATTCGGTTCCACTAAAAGAAACCGATTTTGAGGCCCTCGGAAAATATTTGGGGGGGTGGGGGTGGTTGGAGTCGATCTACATATAACGGAAAAATAAGACCAGCTCAGCAATAAAATAAAGCTCGACGTAGGCTCTAAGGGGTATCTTGAACCTGGAAGCGAGGTGGACGAGGAAGAGAAGACACAGAGCCCTGGTACCTCCTTTCACCGCTTCGGCCTCCACCGCAGGCACTTGGGGAAACTGCACAGATCTGTGGGTCCGCCTATCTCCCACCGCCATCCCTGCAAAGAGATATCCCCCGGATACTCACATGGGCTCGAGAGTCTTGCTGAGCCAGGACTTGAGTGCCTCGAAGTTTTCAATGATCATTTTAGAAACCATCCACAGCGGCCCTCAGGCCCGTCACACTCCTCCGCCCGCCCAGGTCGCTGCCGCTACAGCCGCCGCTGCCCCCGCCCCCTCCTCCGCACGCCGCCCGCGTGGGCCGCGGTGGGAGGCGCCGGTGGCAGGTTCCCGCGGGCCCCGGTCGGTGAATAGCTCTGCAGGGACCGCCGCAGGCCTCAAGTTCACAGGGCGCCAGGAGCTCCCAGTCCCCAGATCCCGGTCCGGGCTGAAGCAGCAACGGTTTGCCCGGGCCCTCCCCCTTTCCTCTTCCCCAGCAAATCTACCCTCAACGGAAGCGCGACACGCGCTTAGACCCGGGCGTTCTCTCAGCCTCGGGACTAGGTGCTTGTTGGCTACGTCGAAAAGGCAAAAGTAAAGAAAGCGAAGGCAAAGGGCAGCTCAATGGGAACGATTCAGGGGGTCTTCCCGGCTCCCAGTACCCCCAAGAAGATGGCTGCCGATAAATCTCGTGAGAATTGTTGAAGTCTCGCGGTGGCTCCCGGAGCCTGCTGGGAAAGACGTAAGGTCGGCAGAGAATGCGCGGGTCGAGTTCGATTTTTTCGTGTGCGCGTTGCCTGCGGTCTCTGCGTTTTTATTCTTTGCTTTCCTTTATGATATAAAGACCTTATTTCTTCCAAGGAAGGAAAGACCGCTGACTTCAAAAACAGCGGGAGCGGGTATAGCTCAGTGGTAGAGCATTTGACTGCAAAAACAGCGGGAGCCCCATCTCGTCTGCGGTAAGACCGCCGTGGCATATCAACTGGAACGAACTACCGTGTGGATCACTCCTTGAGAGCGTCCATACTCGCGTGGGCGACACAGAGCGGCCCGTAGGTTCCAGGTGCCAAGCGCGTTACTTCCTCAGTTTACCTAAGTGCCCTACCAGTACCATATTCTGTGCACGCTGTGATGTGGACGAGGTTTGTAAACAGGCTAATCTAATGGAGCCCAGTGAGCCCTCCAGAGGATTTGTGTTCTATCCAATAGTACTCACTTGTTGGTAGAGCCCTAATGACTCAGGAATGCCACAAGGGAAAAGTGAGAGAACCTTCATATCTCTCAGGTAGTTTCCAGCCTGCACTTTCCCCCAGCTAAAGATGTTTTGTTATTTTTAAAATTGTTTATTTAGAACCAATTCAGCTCTATCTCAGATCAGGAAATTATATAGTATCAAAGAGAGAGTCTTAATATCAGCAGCCTAAATAAATAAACTCTTTTCCTGGGTGATCAAATAAGTTTGATTCCTGCCTGAATTCTGTTTAGCTACTAAGTGGAATTTTACAAAGGGTCTACGGTCCATCAACTGTAGTGGAATGAAAATATTTACAATCTAAAGACACTTTCAGTAAGTAGATCAATAAAAACTCTTTATGGGAGACACTGATAGACTATATTATTCTTAGGAACTCGAGTTTATAATTTGCTAGCGTGAAGTATCCTTAAGGATTAAGTGGAAAGATTATAAAGTACAAAGCTAGACATTTGTTTTAAAATATAGCATATAGAGTAGAATACAAATTAGAATCCAGCTACTGAATAACCAGGGTGTTGATCAAAGTGATTTAGCTAAGTGAAATAAACCAGACATGGAAGGACAAATATGATCTACTTACATGAAGTATCTAGAGTGGTCAACACTAGAGACAGAAGGTGGAATGGTAGCAGGAACAGGGGTAAAGAGGGTGCCTAGGATTAGGGGAAATGAGGAGTTATTTTTCAGTGGATATAGAGTTTCAGTTTGGGACGACAGCTTCTGGAGGTAAGTGGTGGTGTGGGTTGGAAAATATGAATGTACTTAATGCCAGTGGACCATATACTTAAAATGATGAAAATGGTAGGTTTTATATGTATTTTACGATAAAAATTATTTATAAATTTATTTATTTACTTATTTTGAGAGAGAGTTTCACTGTTGTTACCCAGACTGGAGTACAATGGCACAATCTCAGCTCACCGCAACCTCTGCCTTCTGGGTTCCAGCAATTCTCCTGCCTCAGCCTCCGGAGTAGCTGGGACTACAGGCACGCACCACCATGCCCAGCTAATTTTTGTATTTTTAGTAGAGACGGGGTTTCACCATGTCAAGCAGGATGGTCTCGATCTCTTGACCTCCTGATCCACCCGCCTCGGCCTCCCAAAGTGCTGGGATTACAGGCGTGAGCCACAGCGCCCGGCCCAGTTCTTTCTGTTCTAAACCTGACCAACAAGAACTTGACTCCCAGAATGTTTCTGGTTTTAATACTTTAAGCCTCAACCCTATCTATTTTGCATAATACAATAACAATCAATTTAACGAAAACATGTAGATCTTTCTAGAAAAATTATATTAGAAACTTGTTTTTTTTGAGACAGAATCTCTCTATCACCAGGTTGGAGTGCAGTGGTGCAATCCCAGCTCACTGCAACTTCCATTTTTGGGTTTCAAGCAATTCTCCTGCCTCAGCCTCCCAAGTAGCTGGGACTACAGGCACGTACTACCACGCCCAGCTAATTTTTTGTACTTTTAGTAGTGGAGATGGGGTTTCACCATGTTGGCCAGGATGGTCTCGATCTGTTGACCTTGTGATCCACCCGCCTCAGCCTCCTGAAGTGCTGGAATTACAGGCATGAGCCACCGTGCCCAGCCCAGAAACTATTTATTCTTAATAAGGGGAAAGCAATAGCAATAATAATAGTAACAAGAACTCTTCAATCCATGAGGAGCCTTTCAGGTGGTGACATCAGTACTCACAAAAAGAACATAGGAGCAGTGTCCTGGATGAAGCCAAAATCCTCTATACAACTTTCTTTATTCTGACCACATTACTCTTTTTCTTTCTTTTTTTTTTTCATACAGGGTCTCACACTGTTACCTAGGCTGAAGTGCGCTGGTGTGATCTCGGCCCACTGTAACCTCCACCTCTTGAGATCAAGAGATTCTCCAGGCTGGGCGCGGTGGCTCACGCCTATAATCCCAGCACTTTGGGAGGCCGAGGCGGGTGGATCACAAGGTCAAGAGATCGAGACCATCCTGGTCAACAAGATGAAACCCCGTCTCTACTAAGAATACAAAAATTAGCTGGGCATGGTGGTGTGTACCTGTAGTCCCAGCTACTCAGGAGGCTGAGGCCGGAGAATTGCCTGAACCCAGGAGGCGGAGGTTGTGGTGAGCCGAGATCGCGCCATTGCACTCCAGTCTGGGTAACAACCGCGAAACTGTCTCAAAAAAAAAAAAAAGAGATTCTCCAGTCTCAGTCTTGTGAGTAGCTGAGATTGCAGGTACCCACCACTACACCTGGCTAATTTTTGTATTTTTAGTAGCGATGGAGTTTCACTGTGTTGGCCAGGCTGGTCTTGAACCCCTGCCCTCAAGTGATATGCAGTTCTGATCACATTACTCTTAATTCAATGATTTGTTCTGTGGCTCTACAATAAAAATTCTTGGATGTCTGGATCCATGAGTGCTTCACCTCACGGCTAAATGAAATGGAAGCAATTTGTTAACCTATCGGTTTGAGCCTCCAGACCTCCTATTTGTTCTTCACCCAAGTATCAGAAAACTGAAGCAACTTCCATTTGGACACCATAAAAGGAGATTGCTTCTGTGAGGGGAGAAACAAGCCCTGGATTACTCATTCTCTAAGATGGGAGGAAGGCTGGATTCTGTTGTCAGCCTGACCCCCATCTGCACAGGACATCCCCAAATGTCTCAAAGACTCCTAGGTATTAGTGAGAGGATCCGCAGTGGCCCTGGGCTGATGCTCCAATAGTTATTCAACCAGTGGAGACTCAGGCTGACTCAGTGGGGCCTGAGTAGATAAGAGAACAGCCTTGCCTTGTGGGACACAACTACTCTGCTCCCTTCTCAAACATCTGGGAATAGCCCCACTGCCACCCGCAGCCTCAGCCTTGACTGTTGCCCATGAGTGAACCTGGGGCTCCAGAGGATTAGCAGGGGCTATAGTGGCCTGGGCCCAACTTAGCTAGGGTGGCATAGGGCAAGAGGTTCTGTGCTGCATTCCTTCTGAAGGGTCCCTTTGCAGTCCCAGTATATGGTATGTGTACCAGCCCCAGCTGGAGCAGCCATAACTGCTGCCAGTTTAGGCACATGTCCTGGGTGCAGGAGACCTGGGCTGCCTTCAGGCAACTCCCCTGAGATTCTGGGGCAGTCAGAAGATGGGGGCTCTGGGTGGGAGCAGCCCACCTTGGCAGCACTGTCACTGCCTTTGGCCACCTGAGGTGACCCCCAGGACTCCCCAGCCCTGTACAGTGCACCTGCGTTTATCTGTACAGCCCCTCACTCCTGCCACCCAACCCTTGCATTCTGCATTAGAGAGCTCTCTGAAAACTGTGTGTAAGTGATAGTCTTGCCAATGGATGATCTGGAATGTGACAAGGAGCACTTGCTCTAAGAGAAATTTCAGGGTAATTGTGTAAGACAGCAATCCTGTCACAGCCTCCTCTCAGGGACAGGCCTCAGCTCTAGGGCAGCCCATCGTCTGTCGCAGGCATCTGCTGTGTCCCTGGGGCTGAGCAAGGCAGCGGATGCATGGGTGACCCCATCTGTCACTGGTGAGAAGCAAGACTGCCTTCTCCATGCTCCTCAGGATGCCAAGAGGCCTAGAAACTCAGAAACCCCCTTCTAGGAGCTCCGCTCACAAGAGTGCCAGTAAGGGCATAGGTCCTGTCCCCAGGCCTAAGCATGTAGCTGGATCCACCATCCCCACTTTCTCCTCCACCCCCAAACATGCAGGCTAGCCTTGTCCTGGGACCTGGTGGCCATGCCCTGGACTGGGGCCTTTGCAGCAGCCACCAAAGCTCGGCAGACTTTCTGCATTTGAGAAACATGAGAAATGACCCAGCGGCCCTCTGCATCCATCCCGGCCTTCCCAGTCCAGCCCTGTCCCCAGGCACTGCACAGCCTGTTTGGGGGCCAGACCACCCCATTGCCCATCCTTATCATCCATGAGTCCCTGGCCTCCACCAAGCATGTGTGGCCATTGTGTGCCTGCCCTAGTGACTCAGTGGCTTTGTGAGGAGCAGAGTGTGTGTTTTTTGCCTCAGAAACTGTACTTTTCTGTGTAACAGACCAATCAACAGCATTTGTCAACCAAAAAAAGGAAGGAAAGAAGAAAGAGAGGGAGGGAGGGAGGGGAAAGGAAAAGAGAAAAGAACAGCCTTTAATTTTCAATCCAGATCTGATATTACCTATACCTGCTCAACTAACCGCTGGGTACAAGGACAAGAATGCCTTTCTCCAGTAATAAAATTCACACATGGGAGATGTAGCTGTCTTCATGGCTCTGGACAGTTGTGGCCCTGCCCTCCCTCTGTTCCCGTGTTTCTTTGCACTTAAGAGATTCTGCCACCAGATTCAGCTTACAGCAGGAGACCCTCAGACAATCACAACAGCTCACTGGACAAGATCCAAAGTCTGGTCCTTTCTTGTGAATCCCAGGTGGGTATCAGCCCTTATGTGTGGATTCTAGGTGCCATTAATCTGGCTCTGTATTCTGGCCATCACCTGTGTGCTGGGCCTAGTGATAAGTCACCCCCTCTTCTGTGATCAGGGCTCAGGCAGGAGAGAAGGGTATTATCACCTAGGTGCTTGGCCCAGATATGTTGCAGTGTCTCCTAGGGAAAAGTCCATGTAAAAGTGGAGAGTAACACAAAATAGATGATGGGTCGACCGGGTGTAGTGGCTCACACCCATAATCCCAAAACTTTGGGAGGCCAAGGCAGGCAGATCAGTGGAGGTCAGGAGTTCAAGACCAGCCTGACCAACATGGTGAAAACCTGTCAATACTAAAAATATAAAAATCAGCTGGGCATGATGGCACATGCCTGTAATCCCAGCTACTCAGGAGGCTGAGGCAGGAGAATCGCTCGAACATAGGAGGTGGAGATTGCAGTGAGCCAAGATCGAGCCATTGCACTCCAGCCTGGGCAATAAGAGTGAAACTCCGTCTCAAAAAAAAAAAAAAAAAAAAAAAAATTCCATTTCCAAAAAAGATAGTCCTGAGTCAAAAATAATAAAAAAAAAAAAGGACCTGTTTAGCAGCTAGAATAACTTGTATATATTTCAAGAAGGCAGAAAAAGAATTTAAATATAAGAGTTTTCTAAAGTAAATCCTTTAGGAAACAAAGAGAAACATCTATTTATTTTCAAAAAGAGGATGAAGCCTGTATACCTAATTTGTATCAGTCCTTACAACGGCCATGTCTAGGGCCGTGATCTTGAACTCAGGGACATCTGGATTCTAGCAGGTGCTGCATTCAGGCACCTGAGGGCTGGCCTTGGGCACACTGTCCAATCAGAAAGGGTCTGTGGAGAAGTAAAAGGCAGAAGAGTGAAAGCTACTGTCAAGGACCATGCATGGGGGACAATGCGCCGTATCCGGAAGGACTGGTTTATGCTCAGATACTGACCCAGGCAGGGCCATGTTCTGACATATTCCTGCACCCACACAGGTGGATGAGGTTATGATTGGTGGTCCACAAGCCTAGGTTGATGGAGAGACCAGGTTGCTGCTGCAGGTGCAGGGTCTCTGGTAGAGATAAGCCAGAAGTTCTTTAGGCACTTGTGTAATTTTTTGGCAAGAAATTCTACAGGCAAAGGTGCTATAGGCATAATCCCTGAAGGTCAAGTCTTCTTGTTATGTGAAATGTGTGGCCACATGAATTCCTAGTGGATATGTACATGAGTAGGTGGGAATCATGTGATGGCAGGTTGGGGGCAGGGAGTCTGTCCTCAGAACTCCTTTCATCTAAGTCCTCAGTGCCCTTTTACCTTAGAAGGAGATCTGGAATCAGATGACAGTATGCATTGTGACAGCCTATGTCTAGGAGAACAGAGCCTCCCTTCCCAGAGACACATAATCTCCCTCCAGCCCAAGTATTTCTCAGTTTTCTTCCTGACACTGAATGTGTGGAGTTTGCTGAACAGCAACCAATTCTCCAACACCCATTGGTGGTCCAAAACTCAATTCTGACACCACCTTGAGTCAGTGCAGACCCCGCAAGCTCAGGGCTCAGTCCCACAACATTGCCCCCTCACTATCTCAGTCACACTTTATAGGGACTCATCTGTATTTTTCAGCTACTGCTTATATGTTGGGGACTCCCATATCCTACTTCTCAAGTTCAATAATTTGATACAACAACCCGCAGAACTCACCCAACACTATAGTTGCATTTACCAGTTAATTATAAAGATGCACGTCAGAAAAGGCCATATACAGGAAGTATACAGGGCAAGAAAAAGTTCTAGGGGGAGATGGGGTGGATAGGTAACAGCTGTAGTTAACGAAATCCCACTTCCTTTGTGTTTTCCAAAAGCATCTTACTGCAAAAAAAAAAAAAAAAAACCTTTTTGATATCACAAAGCCAGAGACTCTCTAAATTCCAATTTTTTGACTCATAAACAGATTCATAAACAATTAGGTAATAAATTTGTCTTTAACAGTTAGAACAAAATACCTGGTAATCAAACTTTACTTAAGTTTTTCTTCTTCAGGCCCCCAAACCTTGACTCAACCTTACTGAGCTAACGTACAAGCTTTCTTAATGACCCTCTTAGGAACAGGGTGACTCCTGGGTGAAACAATCTCTCATCTAGGCTCTGATTTTACCATGTTATAGCTCTCCCTTTTCCTTGCATGCTTTTCTCTGACTTTCTTTGCTCATCCTAATGAAAGAGAGTCCTTTTCTGACTAACCTTTGAGATCCTCCAACATGTTACAGTTGGTGCTTTCCCCTTGTTGCAATACTCTTTCAGAATTAACTTTTTTTTTTGAGATGAAGTCTCACTGTGATACCTAGACTGGAGTGCAATGACACAAACTGGGGTCACTGCAACCTCTGATTCCCGGGTTCAAGAGATTGTCCTGCCTCAGCCGCCCAAGTAGCTGGGACTACAGGCGTGCACCACCATGCCCGGCTATTTTTACATTTTTAGTAAAGATGGGGTTTCACCATATTGGCCAGGCTGGTCTCAAACTCCTGACCTCAAGTGATCCGCCTGCCTCAGCCTCCCAAAGCACCAAGATTACAAGAATAAGCCACTATGCCCAACCAGGAATTAAGTAACTTCTTACCTAAATCTGAATTTGTCTTATTTTACAAAATCTGGAAACAGCCCTAGGGCAATAAAAACTCCATCCTCAGAAAGAGCCTCCCAACCCCACTTTCATTCCAACCCCAACTGCATCTGCCTGTGGATTTCTAGCTTTTCAGGGCCCTGCAGCTTCCCTAAGTGTAAAGGCTCTGTCCATGCTATGGTGAGCAGGCCGGGACATGTGCAGGGGAGGCTCCTCAGGCAGAACTGACTGCTTCTTCAATGATATCCCTTTGCAGGAAAAACTATGTTTAGTTTGGAGTCAGTGAGTCTAGGCTTCTACTTCCCACTCAGTGTTACTCACTTAAATAAACAAATGACCAGTATTTGAAGAAAAGAGCAAAATCACTCAAACACAGTGTTTGAAGATTACTGTAGGGTGATTGTAAGACGCTTAAATTTTATACTTCAACATGAAAAGCTGAAGTATCGGCCGGGCATGGTGGCTTACACCTGTAATCCCAGCACTTTGGGAGGCCAAGGTGGGCAGATCATCCGAGGTTAGGAGCTCAAGACCAGCCTGACCAACATGAAGAAACCCCATCTCTACTAAAAATGCAAAATTAGCTGGGCGTGGTGGCACATGCCTGTAGTCCCAGCTACTCGGGAGGCTGAGACAGGAGAATCACTTGAACCTGGGAGGTAGAGGTTGCAGTGAGTCGAGATCGTGCCATTGCACTCCAGCCTGGGCAACAAGAGCGAACGCCATCTCAAAAAAAAAAAAAGCTGAAATGTCTGTCTTTTTCAGACAATAAACATGTCAACTAAATATTTCTATGATTTAATAAATAATAAGTGAACATTTCTAGAAGGTGCCAATTTCATCTCATAAAATTTAGCATTAAATTTGGACATCCAGACCACTGGATACAGAACATAGATATCAACTGTCACAAATTCTAAACCCTGCAAAAAAGGGGAGCTGATGTTTTGACAAATATATGCAATACACCAAATTATCTTTTTTACATTGCCTGTGAAAATGTATTCACTTTCTATAGCCATGAACAAAGAAGGATTTTCTCTATTTCTTTTCCCCAGTAGCATTCCCAAAGCAAAGCCCTGGAATTCTTTATTTGAAATCACCCCCCAAAAAAACAGACATGAGAAACTAATGACACTCACTCTGGGAAAGATAAAGGTAAATAAGAATCTTTAACTGAGCCAGTCTCGGTGGCTCACGCCTGTAATCCCAACACTTTTGAGAGGCTGAGACAGGTGGATCGCCTGAGGTTGGGAGTTTGAGACCAGCCTGACCAACCCAGAGAAAACCCATCTCTACTAAAAATACAAAATTATCTGGGGGTGGTAGCACAGGCCTGTAATCCTAGCTACTCAGGAAGCTGAGGCAGGAGAATCGCTTGAACCGGGGAGGCAGAGGTTACAGTGAGCCAAGATCACACCGTTGCACTCCGGCCTGGGCAACAAGAGTGAAACTCGGTCTGAGAAAAGCCAAACAAAGAAACAAACAAAAAAATCTTTAACAAATAAAATATATCACTAGATTTTTCTGACACCTATGTTTCATGGTCTTTGACTTTGAAAAAATCTTTTAGGTTGGGGGTGAGGAGGTTGGAGAGGGATAACAGTGGGAGAAATGGCTGATGTAGGTGACGGAGGGTTAGAGACAGACCACCATGGCATATGTGTATCTGTGGAACAATAAGATCTGCACGTGTGCCCCAGAACTTAAAGTACAATAAAAAAAAGAAATACATTTAATATTATACTTGTACTAAATAGGGTTGTTTGAGCATTAAATGTTATAATACATTCATAGTAAGGTTGAACATCCATTTCTCAGAAATTCCAAGTCTCACTTGAAAGCCAGGCTTATCCCCACGCCATGTAAAAAGCTGGGAGATTCTTCTCTAGAGAAAATGTATAGGATACAGTATTTAGTAAGTGTTCAATAAATGTTCACTATTAAAAAAATCTTTTAGGCTCTACTGATACAATGTAATTTACAGTTGTTGAAAAATTGAAATTGAAATAAGTGAAAAAAAATCCTCCAATGTGACAAACTCAGGAAGTAGCAGTGCTGATTGGAACACAAATATGTCTGACTCAACAAGTCAAGTCAGACCATGCTATCACTCAAAACATTCTCCCATCTCCATCCTGCCCATTAAATTACTCAGTGACCACCTTCCCAGGAGACACTGTACTGTACCCACTGTGGGCCTCAGGTATATTTTGCCTTCAGGTTCTTGCATTGCCTTACTGGGATAGATACTTCTTGTCCTTCAGGAAAAAAAAAAAAAAAAATATATATATATATATATATATATATATCTTCAAAAATCAGAAAGAGGCCAGGCATGGTGGCTCACACCTTTAATCCCAGCACTTTGAGAGGCCAAGGTGGGTGGATCACAAAGTCAGGAGTTCGAGACCAGCCTTACCAACATGGTGAAATCCCATCTCTACTAAAAATACAAAAATGAGCTGGGTGTAGTGGTGTGTATCTGTAATCCCAGCTACTCAGGAGGCTGAGGCAGGAGAATCGCTTGAACCCAAGAGGTGGAGGTTGCAGTGAGCCGAGATCACGCCACTGCACTCCAGCCTGGCAACAGAGCAAGACTTTGTACAAAAAAAAAAAAAAAAAAGCCCTGGCTCAGTGGCTCAGGCCTGTAATCACAGCACTCTGGGAGGCCAAAGTGGGCGGATCACCTGAAGTCGGGAGTTTGAGACCAGCCAACTTGGAGAAACACTGTCTCTACTAAAAACACAAAATTATCTGGGCATGGTGGCTCATGCCTGTAATCCCAGCTACTTGGAGTGGGGAGGGTAAGGCAGGAGAACTGCTTACTTGAACCTGGGAGGCAGAGGTTGCGGTGAGCCAAGATCACGCCACTCAGGCAACAAGAGTGAAACTCCATCTCAAAAAAAAAAACTAAAAGAATACAATAGTAGGAATTATTCCTGCCTTTTCTCCTCAGTACCAACATCTGACTGGCTGATCACTGTTGGGGTCCAGCACGTCTGCCAAGGGGTTGCCAACCTGCGGGAGTCCCCGAGACCACCAACGTAGATGTCTCGTTCATCCAGAGGGAGAGAGTGAGTGGAAGTGAAAGAAGAAAGAAAAGCGGAGTCTGGAGGTCTGTGTGACTTGTAGTCAAGCAGCAGCTTTATTTTTATGGGTTACAGCTTTTATACCTTTTTTCTTGTTACATTTACTTTAGCTTAGCATTTACTTTAGCTCAGCATTTACTTTAGCTCAGCAGAAAACGGGGGGTAAACATAAAAGGGAACAGAAACCACGTAAAAATAGTTATCAGGGGCTTGAGATAACAGCCCACAAAGCAGTTTAAAGGGGCTTGTGGTAATAGCTTACAAAGCAGTTTAAAGGTTAATATATGTTTTTTAAGAGTACACAGTGCAATCAAACAATGGTGTCCTCGTGGTGGTTTGTTAATTATGTTTTCCATCAGGAGGTAAAGCAAAGCCTCAGCTCCTGAGAAAATATGGGCAAAGGTCCGTGCCCCTCTCAGGCATCTCAATTGCAGAAAGTCCGTTGCTTACACAGAGATTAACGGGGATATGAAAGCGGTCAGCACAATGCCCTCGTAAACCACAGGCCCTTGCTCTGTATCTTGTTTTTGCCTCAGTGGCTCAGCCCGCGACCCTTGCCTCAACTCAACAGCCCTCGAGAGCGGGGGGAGATCAGATAGGTCCAGCAGCCAAAATAGGGCGAGTCACGCTAACTGTCTCAAGCCTTTGGCGTGAACACTGCATATTTTGGCTTTTGTTGCCAATGCTGCTGGTGTTTTGGTCACGAAGTCCTTGCGTACTCCTATGTCCTGAATGGTTTTGCCTAGATTTTCTTCTAGGGTTTTTATGGTGTCAGGTCTTACGTTTAAGTCTTTAATCCATCTGGAGTTAATTTTAGTGTAAGGTGTCAGGAAGGGGTCCAGTTTCTGCTTTCTGCACATGGCTAGCCAGTTTTCCCAACACCATTTATTAAACAGGGAATC
>CAUYOR010040081.1:0-10920 GCA_963573925.1 Callimico goeldii | reverse complement strand
TACACCATGGAATATTATGCAGCAATCAAAAACGATGAGTTCATGTCCTTTGTAGGGACATGGATGAATCTGGAGAACATCATTCTCAGCAAACTGACACAAGAACAGAAAATGAAATACTGCATGTTCTCACTCATAGGTGGGTGATGAACAATGAGAACACCAGGAGGGGAGCACTACACACACTGGGGTCTATTGGGGGGAATAGAGGAGGGAGAGCAGGGGGGGAGCTGGGGAGGGATAGCATGGGAAGAAATGCCAGATGTGGGTGAAGGGGAGGAAGGCAGAAATCACACTGCCATGTGTGTACCTATGCAACTATCTTGCATGTTCTGCACATGTACCCCAAAACCTAAAATGCATTAAAAAATGTTGACCTATATTAAGATTTTTTTAAAATATTAAGCCATCCTTGCATTTTTGAAATTTTTAAGCTGTTTTATTATCTTATTGTATTACTGCTTATGATATACTATTTATTCCATATAACCTACTACATTAAATATTGTAGAATTAATTTTATCTTATTATAGTAGTTATATAAAATATTATTGTTTACTGTTTATTACTTATTTTTCAATCAATTCAATGAATATGGTATCAATATATGATTCTTTTTTCTGACTTTTCATTTAATTTTGTGATATTGTAATGCTGCTTGAAACCCTTTAAGATGAAATTTCTACAGAAATAAAATGAGAATATGTAAGCACCAAGTCAGTGACTTATTTTTATAAAAAATAGAGTTCATTTATGGAACAGTTTTAGGTTTATAAAATTATTAGCAAAATTTAGAAATAATTCCAAAGTATTCCCTGTTCACTCCTCCCCCAATCAGTTTCTACCATTATTAACTCTATGCCTTGCTTTAGTACGTTTCTTATAACGGATGACACATTATTTATAATTTATTGCTAATGAGCCCATAGTTTCCATTAGGGTTCCCTCTGTGTGTTGTATAGTTCCATGGATTTTGATAAATATGTGCATAACATCATGTTCCCACCATTGTAGTATCATAAAAATGGTTTTGCTTTGCAAAAATCCCTGTTCCACCTAATTGTCCTGTCCTCACAGACTGAAACGCCTGGCAACCAGTAACTATTCCCTGTCTCTATAGTTTTGCATTTTCTTACTCAAAAGAAAAAAAAATCCTCGCTTTGTAAAATTAAGTGTTGTAGCTTAAGTTAAATGTCTGAGTGAGTTAAATTCACTTGAATAGAAGTAAACTAAGAACAGAAATGTGTGTGTACGTATGAGCACATAGAAATGCTGGCTGAAATAACGTGGCTAATGTAGTTGGGCTAATGTTCTGCTGTGTTCTGATTCCACCACCACCAATGGAGCCTATGATACATATTAAAGAGAAATAAAGTTTACCTCAATTATTCCTATCTCAAGAAATCAATCTTTCTTTTTCTCTAAAAACTTGCCAGCAGCTACCAAAATGTGTATCTCAATGCTTTCTGCCAAAATTGTAAGGATGTTTACTATTAGTTGAGGTAGTTTGTAACCATTGCCTCCACTAATCATCTTTGTTGAGATACAGAGCAAGTACTCAGTGAGGAACCAACATGGGTCAGGCACTGTGTTAGGCTGTAAAGAGGAAAGGGGTACAAAGTGGAATTGAGTTTTAATAAATGAAATTGTTTTACCTCAAGTCCTTCTCAAAACTTTTTCTTACAAATCATACTAATGTCTTATATTTCTCTGAGAAAAATGACTGAATATCTATATTTTAATCTGCCTATGGCTTTTCTTATGAGAATTTAATAGGATACGTAGGGGTGATGGTCCAAACCCTCCAACTAAGAAAAATACAGAACATTTATTGTCTGTTATCTATACCATTATATTAACAATTTCACCAGACAATATTTTGGTTTACATTCTAATAAAAATAAATCAGATTTTTAAAGAACTACTCTTATTATAACCTATATAAATTAATGCTTATAAAGTTTGGGCCTTAAACATAAACTTCAGAAAATTTTTTAGAGCTGAATCAGCTAATTTCCCATACTTCATTGGCAAAGGAAATGACAAGAGATTGTTAGAGTTCTAAACATTGATTAAACTGCAGAGAAAAATGTGTAGATGATGACTTACTAGCTTCCATAAGAAATCTTGCAAAACCTGATAATAGTGCCAAAAAACGTAATGTGAAACATTACTCTTTTTCTATAGTCATCTAGTCATCATAAATGCTATAAAATACACTATTCAGTTCACCTCCATCTTCTCCATTTTTGTAACTTAAATGCTTTCTTGAGAATGAATTGCCTCAGATATTGAAAAAGTTTGGAAATATTACTGGATTAATTATATTTTAACAATCACTATTGAGTAGTGGGCAGGGCATTCTACATCAGCCAAAAACAGTATAGCTTCAATTTTTGCTTTTGGGAAATCTGATAAAGATATATAAAGGATATTCTCTAGCATTGTTTTGATTTTTAAAACTACAAATAGTTTTCTCTAGGGAAAAAAGTAAGTTTGCTTAATAAAATTGAAAATGAATTTCCATTATTTTCATACCTAAAAATTAGTAGTACCTGGAATCTGTTAAAGTTAAAGTGTCATCTCCAAAAGGGTAAAACGAGAGCGTTAAAAGTGATTAATATTTTCACCAGAAAAACTAATGAGAAGAAATAGTAGATTTAAAATACTTCCCACATAATTTATTTAATTATGTATGATTGATTATATTTTCCTTTGCTTCATGTATAAACATATTTCTCCCCAAGAATGTCATAAACTTTTTGAGAGATTAAAGTACACATTTTTTGTTTTGTAAATTACATCTGGCCCGGTGTTAAACACGGATTATAAATTTAGTTAATACTTAGCAATTGTTTATGGAATTTTTCTTTTTAAATGCAAAGAGCTCTGTCATAACAGTTCAATACTACTTTTACTTGTAGTACCATGTATTTCTACACAATTCTTTGAAATTTTTTTAATATTAATAGATATGTTCATGAAAATATGAAAAAATAAATACAAGAAAAATATTTAAAATTAAGTTAACAGTTTTTACCTTTAAGGTGTGGATTATAATTCAGTTAATGAATCTAAGATATCATTATTAAAGCAGAGATCAATGTTGTTTTATGTCCTGATCAATAGCAGTGTAGTCAAATATAGTGTTAATAATATTAGCAGCACTTCCACAGTAATTACCATATGCAGTCAGGGGCCTATAAGCATGTTACCTGGATTATTTCAAGTAGTCCTAAAAACTCTTACAGATGAATTCAATTATTCTTTGGTATCTCCATTAAGATGAATAATAGAAGTTAGAAAGTTAACATATCCCAAAACGTGTTGCTTTTATATCTCAAAAACTGTTTCTTTTCCATCTAGTCCTTTCCATTTCAATTATAGGCTACTTACTAATTTTTATTTCTGGTATCGAAACATAGACTCATCCTTGAATAATATTTCCTTTTCCTCTCATTCCATTTCAATTCATCAGCAACCAATTTGCTTTACTTTGAAAATGAATTAATAATTCTACCACCCCTTAACAGCGTCATATTTGCTATCTTGAACCAAACCATCATTTCCCACCTGGATTATTCTTGCAATTGCATTCTAAATTTTCTCCAAAATTATGTCATTGCATTTCTGTTTTAAACAGAGCAGCTACATAATATTTTAAGAATTTATTTCATGCTATTACTCTCTTAAATTCCTCCTGTTCAGTGTGTTTTCTTATCAATCAATACAGGGACAGAAGGTCATATGTACCCATCATAACCAATGTTTGTTACCTTTCTGAGTCTCCCTTCATTCTTCTTGATACTTCTGTGATCCATACCCTGGCGTACTTGCTGTTCTTCAGGGTACTTGCACCTGACATTTCTTCTAACTATAATATCTTCTGCCCACAAACATGTTCCATTCATTTATTCATTTTTATCCATAGCACTTTCACTATGTTCTACATGTAATAATTGTTTTCTCTGCAATTCTCCCACACCAATAGGGAATAAGTGTGAATTTGCACTGTACTTCAAAAATGTAATGCCTACTCTTTGTAATGTATTTAAAAATATGTGCTCAATGAATATATGAACAAAGTAATGAAAGTGATGGAGAACAAATCTAAATCTAGGATTAATGTTAGTGAATACTCAAAGATGTAACTCTTTCCAAATGAGTTTATTTGAGGACTGTTGTAGAAAATTTTTTTCTTTTAATGTTGATCAATGTAGACAATTCAGATAATCTCCCAAAGTCAGTTTGGCTTCCTGACAGTGTAAATAAATTGATAATTTCCCACATTTTATATCAATGTCTAACGTGATAACATTCAAAACTGAAGAATATGTAGGCTTTTAGAATAAGTCTGGAGATGTGAATGCTGTACTTTTCAATTATTTCTAATTCAACTTTTATATCATTTTCTGTGAATGAATTTTTATGCTAAGTTGCTGATGCATAATAAATACAAGCACAATATACATAATATGAGCATGTCATATATACAAAATTATAGAATTGTAAAACTGGAGGAGCTATTTGAACCTTGAAAGGCATTTAAAGGAGAAAGTAAAAGAAGTTGTTTCCTTTTGTGCAGGTTATCTAAAGAAACATACTAAGTATGATACAACCTGAATAGTAATTATATTCCTCATTCATTATTTGCCTTCTACATATCCTTTAGTGCTGGCTATTGTGTGTGTGTGTGTGTGTGTGTGTGTGTGTGTGTGTGTGTGTATAAACACACATAATATATGTATAATACAATATGTTTATATATAAGTATTGTGTGTATACATATATATATACAATATACACAATATGTATATATATATACATACACACACAAAAATACATATATATATGTATTAAATTCATGCATACAGAAAAGCCCGTTTTGAACAGAAGCAAAAAACATTTTTTGATGTATTCATAATATTATATTTCAATATCAGGCAGGCAGTGATTTATTATTGCTTATTTAACTAATAAATTTTAAAAAGAAAAAACACTGGTAAAAAGCATATGATATATTTGTATAATCTTCTGCTACATATTTGTGATTATGGCGCTTTGAAAAGCTTATTTGAAAGGAGATATAAAATATAATATGTTGCATAATAAAAAAGGTTGTATAGTAAAAAATATTATTCAACAGTGTATTCTATCAAGTACAGCATGTGGTACATAGGTGGCTATAAACTATGTAAATAAATATAGGAATTATTCTTTAAGGGTAAATATTTTTGTAACATTTATTTATTAACTCTTGAAGATCTATACTTCTGCAATGCTAAATTATTGGCATTTAAACAAGTGAGCATTTCTGAAAGTATGCATATAGGGATGTCAAAACTAGTTCAGACAATGACATAATCCACCCATTTAAATCTGGAATTTTATTCAAAACATTTAAAACCTGTATGATACCATTACCAACCAGTCAGAGTGAGGGCATTATGTATCACTGGCACTCCCAGTGGTGGCCGGTGTTAATCCTAAAGATTGTTATCATCTGGATGTCGAGGGGAGGAGTTCCTCAGTGTGGTCAAGGTAGTATGGAGAACGGAGGGAGGAATGTGACAAGTAGCAGACCATAACATAATTGACCTTTCTTTGCTTGTTTGTTTTTTTGATGCAGAGTTTCGCTCTGTCGCCTAGGCTGGAGTGCAGCAGCCACATCTCGGCTCCCAGGCTCACACGATTCTCCTGCCATAGCCTCCCGAGTAACTGGGATTACAGGTGCCCGCCACTGTGCCCAACTAACTTTCTTATTCTTAGTATAGTCGGGGTTTTGCCATAGTGGCCAGGCTGGTCTCGGACTCCTGACCTAAAGTGATCTGCCCACCTCGACCTCCCAGAGTGCTGTGATTACAGGCGTGAGCCACCACACCACGCCTAATTTACCATTTTAGCAACGAGCATGCACATACCACTTTACTCAGGTAAAATATTAGCCTGGAAATAGATCTCGATCAACATGGATGACAAACTTTATAATCAAATAAATAATGGGTAGTTAAAAATATAAAGCAATTTTTCTCAGACTGTGGAAAATTTTATCTTCCGACAACCATTTTTTTAAGACACATGTCAAACATCAAAAACTTGCTCATATGGTACACTTTTTATCATACAAAATAAGCACAACAAAAAATGTGCTTCTGAACACTAAAGATTTGTGAGTTAATGGCCTGAAAACATCTTCGAGATCTGAAATTCATGTCATTTTATCGTTCTTTTATGATCTGAATTTTTTTTCCCAAAATTGTACACAAGGACTAAGATGAATAGTCCTGATAAAAATAAACTATTTTTGGAATATTGTTAATTTATTCCCAGTGAAATTAGTGTTTTCAACTGATTGCCATTGTTTTCTAACACACAGAAGTGCCAGCTGTTTTTCTTTTTCAGCAAAAGCTTTTATATCTGTGCTTAAGGCAGCAGTGGTTGAATTATTTTTTAATTATTTCCGAAGTGCTTATTCTAAAAGTTAATGAACGTTTATTTTTTCTTTATTTATTTGGAATAAATAGTTTATATTGTCTTCTTCTTTTACCTTTCTTTTCTTACTTAATTTTTTCTTTTTTTTTCTGCAAATAGTCCAAAGTAGTGCTCTGAGAATAACTTAGCTACCAAGAACACTTTCCCTTTGGAGGTGGCATTGTTTTGTTTGGCTCAAAACAATACAGTTTTAATTTAAAAAAAGAATATAATTAACTATATATTAGCCAAATTACATGTTTTCATTTGCAAGGGAAAAGGCTGGGTGAGACTCTGCTTAGAGATAGGATCAGAGTGTGATGTTTTCTTTAAAACTGAAATTAGAAAATAAAATATACCTACTACACATGAGGAATATGGTATGCAGAGCAAAATGTTCAATGCTTTAATGTCCAGTTATATTAATTCTAAATTAACTTTAGTTAAATGTGTAATGCTCAAATGATCACGTTTACATGAGTGAACACTTTGAAATACTGAAATTACTATATGACGATTACTATAAATCAAATAAATTGCAATGGCCCCAGGGAGAAAATACATGTTGTTATGAACATTTAGAAGAATGATTTCAGGTGAATACACCTCTAAAAGCACAACTCAAAATATAACCTGGCTATGTTTTACCATTTTTGTTTTGTCAGAACCTGCTTAGATATTATCATTGTGTACTAAATATAACTATTGAGCCTATACATTCTGACTATATTTTCTAAGAGATCTATCTTAATATCAAGAAAAAGAAAATCATTAGAGGATCTGGTTTCTTGAATAATAGAGACATGAATAATTTCATGAAACAAAATACTTTTTTATACTGACATTAGATCCATAAAGTACTTAATTCCAACAGAAATTATTTAACACCTTTAACTCTGATAAACTTTCATTGCAAGTTAATACATTGACTCTCACTTAAAATTACCCCAAATACATAAATGCCTCATATGCTGTCATAAGTAAATTTTTGAGTAGATCAAAAATGAAAATATATATATTTTTAAGTTGAAACTTAATGTTTGGTGGCATAAAACAAGGGATGGTGATTTAGACTAATTTAGTCAATACGTTTCACCACCATCTGATATGTTGTTATTGTTTTTCTTTTCTTTCCCAATACTGTCATTGAAACCAAAGCCCACAGAAAACTTTGTCGTCCCAGACATATTTATTTTCACTGGTTAAATGCAGAGATTTCTTTCCTTGGTGTATTCACATGATATAGCAAATTTAATACCTCTTCCTAAAATTGACACTTAGGTTATATAGTCGTTATCTCTCTTGTAAATGGATGCAGAGGGTGATTCTAAGATGTACCCTGCCTTCCTCTTATGGTTGCTTTCTACATCTATATCGACTGTTTAGGTAAGCATTGTCCAGTAGAACATAATGTAAGCCACAAATGCAAACCACACATGCAATTTTACATTTTTAGTAGGTTTCTTAAAAATCATAACAGGTAAAATTAATTTTATATCTAAATTGTCATTTCGACATTAAATAGATGTAAAGCTCATTGAAATATTTTTAATCAATTTTCATATACATGTATATTTTATACTAATAGCATACCTTAATTCAGACTAGCCAGACTTCAAGTGCACTGTAGCCACCTGTGATTATCATATTGCATAGTGAAAATCATGACTCTTTTTTTCCGTTTTTCTAATTGTGTTCTGTCTTCCCTAGATATTTACAAAAACTTGAGTCAAAGGAAAAATTCAGTGTGTTCATTTTCACTACTAAATCATTTACCATTAAAAAAATTACAGTAAGTTTAAATAATAAAGCAAACCTTTTCAGTAGAAGGGTAGTTTTTTTTATCATCCTTCTAAAAGCAAGTTGTTTGAACAAAATAAAATCATTCTATTTAAGCTCAATTACTGAAATTATATATGATTATTTGACATAAGTTTTTATGAATTCTCAGGATAAAACCCACAGTCATGTTGTAGTAGAATTTAAATTCTGGTAAAATATCAAGTGCATAATTTGAAATGAAATTAGTTTACTCATCTTTGACTACTATTTTTTCCTGTTGTCAGTAGTCTAAAGTGTATTGAGAACCTCTGTAAACAATTATAGAGAAGGAAATATTATTTGATTTGTAGAAATTGAAAAATAAGTTTTTGTTTTAAATTACATAAACCAATTGCATTAAAAATACTTTCAGGTAAGGTTTTATTTTTTCTTAACTTGCTGCAGATTTATTATTTGCAAAATGGAAAAAGAATGGTTTCCACTTCATAGAATAATTAGGGGATTAAACAAGATAGAAAACTGTAACATAGAATGTGTGTAATACACACATTATTTACTAGGTTATTATTGAAAATGTTTTGTTTTCAGTTCTCTTATAATTGCTATCTGTTGTTCTTACCAACTACCAAAGCTTCCACACTTTTATTCTTAGATTTCCTTGTCTTTTATATGCTCTACATGTTGGATAAGATAACATGGGCATTACACACACACACACACACACACACACACACACACACACACACACACAGATGGTTCAAATGACTGAAGCAAAGTCATCATTCCCATGGTTTTCCAAAAATATTCAATGTCTTATATATATATTTTTAGATTTCAAATAAAAGTGCCAACATCCTAGAACTCATTCCAAAAGCCTAACTTACTTTTTAATCTTCTCATTTACAGCTACCCAATCACCCTAATATTAGTTGTCTCCTTTTCCTCTAAAATATCTACACCAATTCCCTAGTAATAGTGTGACCACATAATTTAACACTTCAGATTGCTTTTGTCTGAGATAAATTCTAAACCAAATTGAATATTGGGACAGCAGGCATTAATAAGTACCATCTTTTTTTTTTTCTTTTTTTGGTGGAGATGCTGGGGACAGAAAATAAGGACTATCTTGAGCAATGTGGCACATAAGTCTCCTTATCACATTGAAATATTTTAGTTGAGAAGAAATGAGAATTTGAACCCAGTATTTTCAATATGAATACATCAGAGAAAGATGTGTGAGGAGTAATATGGAGAAAGTGGAATTGAGCAAATTGATTAGGAATTCAGTAGATCAGTTGTTGTCACAGTTATGCCCCAATATCTTCAATTCAGAATATCAGTCTGAATAAAAGACTATGGCTAGCATCATATTTTCTCTTTAAAAGTAATAGATATAAGAGAAGAAAATAAACAAGACCAAGTCTCTTGCAGAGACATAGTGCCTTGAATAAAAAATAATTCAGGCCTGTGGGAGGGAACTAGGAGAGGGATAGCAGGGAGTGGGTAGTTGGGGAGGAATAACATGGGGAGAAATGCCAGATATAGGTGACGGGGAGGAAGGCAGCAAACCACATTGCCATGTATGTACCTATGCAACAATCTTGTATGTTCTTAACATGTACCCCCAAACCTAAAATGCAATAAAATATATATTAAAGAAAAAATTCAGGCCAGGTGTGGTGACTCACACCTGTAATCCCAGCACTCTGAGAAGCCAAAGCAGGCTGATTGCTTGAGCCTAGGAGTTTGAGACCAGTCTGGGCAACATGCCAACACCTATCTTTATTGACAATACACCACGCTTGTATATTTATAAGACCCCATCATCTCAGCCCAAAATCTCCTGAAACTGATAAGCAACATCAGCAAAGTCTCAGGATACACAATCAATGTGCAAAAATCACAAGCATTCCTATACACCAATAACAGACTTAAAGAGAACCAAATCAAGAATGAACTGCCATTCACAACTGCTACAAAGAGAATAAAATACCTAGGAATACAATAAACAAAGGATGTAAAGGGCCTCTTCAAAAAGAACTCCAAACCACTCCTCAAGGAAATAAGAGGGATGGAAAAACATTGCATGCTCACGGTTAAGAAGAATCAATATCATGAAAATGGCCATACTGGCCAAAGTAATTTATAGATTCAGTGCTATCCCCATCAAGTGACCTATGACCCTCTTCACAGAACTGGAAAAAACCACGTTAAATTTCATGTGGAACCAAAAGAGAGCCTGCATAGCCAAGTCAATCCTAAGCAAAAAATGCTCATTATCACTGGTCATTAGAGAAATGCAAATCAAAAGTATATTGAGATTCGATCTCATGCCAGTTAGAATAGTGATCATTAAAAAATCTGGAGACAGCAGATGCTGGAGAGGATGTGGAGAAATAGGAACACTATGACATGGTGGTTGGGAGTGTAAATTCATTCAACCATTGTGGAAGACAGTGTGGCACTTCCTCAAGGTCCTAGAAATAGAAATTCCATTTGACCCAGCAATCCCACTACTGGGTATATATCCAAAGGATTATAAATTGTTCTATTACAAGGACACAAGCACATGAGTGATCATTGCACCACTGTTTACAATATCAAAGACTTTGAATAAACCCAAATGCCCATCGATGATAGACTGGACAGGGAAAACTTTTCACATAT
>CAUYOR010040080.1:0-33749 GCA_963573925.1 Callimico goeldii | reverse complement strand
CTTTTTCAACTTCTTTCTCTCTTTCTTCCTTCCTTTCTTTTCCTTCTGTCCTTCCTTCCTTCCTTCCTTCCTTCCTTCCTTCCTTCCTTCCTTCCTTCCTTCCTTCCTTCCTTCCTTCCATCCTTTCTTCCTTCTTTCCTTTCTTCCTTCCTTCTCTCTCTCTTTCCTCTTTCTTTGACTTTGTCTGGTTTTGGTATCAAGGTGATATCAGCCTTGTAGAGTGAGCTTAGAAGTATTTCCTTGTCCTCTATTTTTGGTAGTAGTTTGAGTAGGATTAGCAGTAAGTCTTTGTTAGATGTTTGGTAGAATTCAGCAGTAAAGCCATTGCGTCCTTGTTTTTTCTTTACTGGGAGACTGTATTATGACTTTGATCTCATTACTTGTTATCAGCCTATTCTGGTTTTGTCATTCTTCTCATTCAATCTTGGTAGATTATATGTTCTAGGAATTTGTCAATTTCTTCCAGATTTTCCAGTTTATTGCCGTATAGTAGCTCATACTAGTCACTAATAATTCTTTGGATTTCTGCAGTATCAGTTGTAGCTTAAATCAGTTTTGGATGATCTATAAAGCATTGTCAAATAAGGAGTTTTAAGTTATATATAACTCAGTTGAAACTTTTTTATTAGAATGTTTTCTAACTTCTTCATCTACTTGAATAAAATTTTATTATATTTCACTTTTCCAATAATATATACTTTTTCTTCACCTTGATTTTAAAAAGTCCAATTGCTCTCAGATTTTGAGTTTCTTTCTCCTACTTGCCAAGGCCTTCACAATTAAATAAAAACTATAATGTCTCTAATAAAATCCGAAATCCTAAAGTAAAATTATATTGACTTAAAATCAACAAGATTTTGAAACAATTTTCAACTCTATATTGGTTTACCTAGTTCTCTCTTTTTTGGTGACTGTAATTATCCTTTAGTATGACATTATGTCCTGAAGTTGTCTAGACCAAGAGTATGGCATGAAACCATTTTCACATACATCTTTCCTGGGAAGGTTTTATCACTACTTGTGGAGATCTATACTCTGAATTCAGAAGAAAAAGGAATAAAATAATAGATTTCTAGAGAGATTTTTAAGATCAAATTATTGTAACAATAAATTATGATAAATTACCTCTAGCTGGATATTAAGTTAGAAAACAATAATTTCAGCCAAATTCCAAAAAGGCAATTTTTTTTTCTAAATATATAATGTCTACATATTATGTACTGAAAGTATCTGTAAAAATTGAATAACATTTCATTTGAAAACTATACCCCATAAAGTGTAAATTATGTAGATTATATACCAGTTGCAAAATAAAAAACTAAATGTAAATAAAAATATTTTAAGGTAATAGACTGAATTATACTGACACAAAATAAATGCATTTTTATTGTGATCAAGGTTGATGTGCTTACATTATTTTGTGTATTGTTTCTACTAAAAAACTCAGCTCTATAACTATAAATGGCACCCTATGGTCAGTTGCACTGTGGCTCAATTGAATAAAACACATACTTCTATACATTTATTTTTCATATCTAAGAGCTGTTGTTCATATTTTATAAATTACTTGCATACTTCTAAAATAATAGATTGGAATAGATGGAATTAAACATTGAATTACTTAACACTTTGTTACTTAGATATCAATAGAAAGAGTATTACAAATTGTCACAAAAGGACTGTTGGTTGGAATTGGCAAGATAGATTTAATAAGAATGAAAACTTTTGTCCAGTTTAAAAGATAGAGTCTGTAAATAACTTGTATACCCAGAGGTTCTATAAAACAAAAAGTTACTGAGGCATCGCAATCGATTTAGAGGTTTGTTTTGCCAAGGATATGGACGCCCTGGGAATAAAGAAACACAGGTCACAGTAGGATCTGTGACCTGTGCTTTATCCAAAGAGGGTTTTGAGTACTTTTATATTTAAACAGGAAATAGCAAGCAGGAGGAAATAAAGGAAAAAAAAGTGTGGAGGGTAGGCAATGAGGCAAGTGGTCACATTCTTGTGAGGCTCTGGTCAGGACTCAGTGAAACTACATTTTACCTGAGAAAAGAAAGGAGTGGGTTGGGGGAGTCAATTATGCATTTGTCTCCCACTCAGTAGATCTACATGTTATATAAGATAAAGAAAGGATGTAAACTTACTATCTGGGAACAAAAGGAACACAGTTTTGGTATGAGGAAGTTCTCAAGTTTAACTCTTCTTTTGGCATAGTGAGTTTGGGGTCCTGAGATTTTATTTTCCTTTCACCAGCCCAATAGTCTTAAAACACCAAATTAGGGTCAGTAGGCTGACAATTCAATGGGAGTAGAAGCAAGAGACTCCAAAAGAATATCACTAAAAAACAGGGTTGATGACTTCTAATCCAGTGACAGAAATTAGTTCCTTCCTTACCTGTTCTATCTTTTTATTTTATTTTATTTTTTGAGAAGGAGTTTTGCTCTTGTTGCCAAGGCTGGAGTGCAATGGCATAATCTCAGCTCACTGCACCCTCTGCCTTCTGGTTTCAAGCCTCCTGAGTAGCTGAGATTACATGCCTGCACTACCACACCTGGCTAATTTTTTGTATTTAGTAGAGACGGGGTTTCACCATGTTTGGTCAGGCAGGTCTCAAACTCCTGACCTCGTGATCCACTTGTCTTGGCCTCATTTTATCATGTTTAATAAGAGAGTGACACAGCCATTAAGATACCAAAGCACAAAGACAAAACCTGTGTCAAATATGGGCATGTTTCCAAGTAATAAGATCTTGACTGGTACCAGTAGAGTTCTGATAATACAAATCACCAGGAGGCCTCTTTTCCAGCCTCTTTCACTTTAAAAATCACTCCCTAATTATGCAAACACTCTTGACTTAAGGAGCATCACTTAAAAAAAAAATTCTTCTGCTTCCCAGATTTTTCTACTTTGGGCTCTAATTACATTGATAATCACTATGCACTTTCTACATTTTCTTATATTTATTCAACACATGTTTTTTTTTAAGCTTTCATTGTGTGTCAGAAATTGGTCAAGTCACAAATATAAATAAAACATATAATTCTTGTTGTCATGCACTTGACATTCTAGTGGAAGGAAACAGAATTAGCAAATAAAAAAATTCATACTAAGTCAAATAATGGGTTGATTTATATCTACTCCACACTAAAGATATCTCCAAGCTATAACCCTGTTTACCTGTGAATGTGATATTATTTTGAGGAGGGGATCTTTGTAAATGTAATTAAGTTTAAAATTTCCACATGCTATCATGTTAATTTTCTTTTTTTTTTGGTGGTGGGGGGGAGTGCAAAAGTCAATATCAGTTGTTTTTTCAAGATGGGAAAATAGCATCACAGAAAGAAAGCAGCCATGCAAAGATGAAAACAGAAATAAGAGTTATATAAGCCCAATGCCAAGGGTTGGCAACAGGCCCTAGAAGCTAGAAAATAGGGGGACAACAAGTTGTCCCTCATAACCTCCAGAAGGGACCAATTCTGCTGATGCCTTGATTTTGGATTTCTGGCCTCTGGAACTGTGAAAGATTAATTTTCTTTTGTTTCAAGTCACCAAGTTTGTGGTAATTTGCTGTGGCAGTCCTAGAAAACGGATATAGTCCAGATGCTGCAAAGTACTTTTACAGTAGGTAGCTAGTTGGGCACCAACAGGACAGGAGAGGCACCCCCCGGCCCTGACACCACCAGGAATGTCAAGTGACCATCAGGTGATGGTTAGGCAGTTGTCACACTGTCTCTCTAAAATAATAACTGGTTGCAGCTGGCACCAGGGAAAGGCCATCTCCCAATAGAAACCTCTGAAACTGGTGATGAGCAGCTTCCTGGTAAGATCTCAAGAGTTAGGTAGGCGGGCTCACACATACACATTAAGAGGCAAAATGGCAGAGTTTTACTGGTATGGAACAAAAACTCAAGTGAGCATGCATGCAACTCCAGTAAACACACTGCACATGCTTTTCTCCCAAGTGCTAGCAGGCCACTGTGCATGTGGACAGCCCATCCCAAGGGAACCATCAGGGGAGAGGTAATGCAAGACCCCAGAAATATGCCATAGTATAAAACTCTAAGTCAAAAGATCAAACCATGCACTTGATCTCCCAAGTCTCCTGCTTGGCCCTCTTCCTAGTGCACTTTACTTCCTTGTTTTCCTATTATAAAGCTTTTTAATGACCGTTCACTTCTGTTCTAAAACTAGCCTTAGTCTCTTCTTCTGCCTTCTGCCCCTCAGATAAATTCTTTCTTCTCAGAAGGCAAAAATTTAGGTTGTTGCAGACCTATAGGGATGTGGATTGATTGCTGGTAACAGTACTATTGAATAAAATAGAGAAGCAATTTAGTGATTGTAAAGGTATGGTAAGAAATTGCACATTTAAATATGTGAGCACATAACATTTGGTGAAATAGGTAAAAGAAGGTAAAGGTAAAATAGGTTAAAAAAAAGAAAAAGGTAAAGAATTTTAATCAAATGCAAAGAAAAGGGGTTCAGAGCATGAATATGCTTTACAGGAACAGTAAGAAAGGGTGGATGAACCAGTAGGAGTGAGGGCAGACAGAAAGATATAAGATCAGTAACATGAACAGAGGCTGATGCTTCTTGGAGTATCTGGTGAGTAACTACTCACAATGAGATGTACTTTGTTTGTTTGAGGGTCCTGTATAGAAAAGTTGTGTGTTATGATTTTGGTGCTGTGTTGAGAATACTTTTATTTGAAAGGAGGTAAATGTAATAGTAGGTAAAATAATTAAAAGGCTACTACAGTATTACAAAAAAGAATAATGGGGCATGGTGATAGGACCAAGACAGTATTCATGGAGGTGGTGAGAAGGGTTCAATTTTGAGACATATTTAAAATATGGAAACAAGATTTTTCTAACAGATTGTCCGTGGAATGTGAGAGAAAGAGTAAAAATAAGTTCATGTTTGTCATTACATTAACTGGAGAAATTGAGTTATTTTATGAGGGGGGAAGAAATCAGGACAAGATTTTTTGGGGAGAATTGGTAGTTTTCTGTTAGACAAAATAAAAGTAAATTAGGCAGCACTTCAGTCTCTCTTGTTTAGTGGATTATGCCTTCAACTTCACTTCAGTGATTGCTTGTCCATGTCCAGGTTTGGACTCTCTCTGCTAGGTGATGTTCTAAAACAAACTCTTACGTCTCAAAAGAATATCATGAATTTCCTTCTCTACCATCCAAATATGTTACTCATCCTTCTTTTCTTTCTTTGGTTAATAACATTGCCATTTATCCAGTTCCTCAGATTATAAATTGTAGTACTCTCTGTGATAGTTAATTTTACATGTCAAATTGACCAGATAACGTGATGCCCAGATATTTGGCTAAACATTATTCCTGGATGTTTCTGTGAGGCTGTTTTGGATGAGATTTGCATTTAAATGGTAGTTTGAGTAAAGCATATTAGCATCAGGGCCTGAATAGAACAAAAATATGAATGGAAGATTAACTCTTTCTTTGCCTGACTGATTGAGCTGGGACATTAGTCTTCACCTGTCCTTGACATGGGACTTATTCCATTGACTAACTTGGGCTTCAGGCCTTAGACTAGAATTTACATTATTTTCTCTCTGATTCTCAGGCCATTGAATTGGACTAAAACTTATGCCATCAGTTGTCTGAGTTCTCAGGCCCTCAGATTCAGGGCGGAGTCACCCTGCTGGCTTCCCAGGGTCTATAGCTTGCAGATGACAGACTGTGGGACTTCTCAGCCTCCATAATTTCATGAACCAATTGTATGTAATAAGTATCTTTCAGAAATTTTAAAACACATTGTATTTAAAAAACACAAAGAAGGGGGCGAGTAACATTTCAAATATCTTCTCTGTTGGCAAACTTTGAGCCATGTATGAGAATAAGCAAAAAAATAAAATAAAATAAAATAAAATAAAAAGCAATGGGAAATATAGCAAAAATGCCCAGAATTAACTGTTTCAGAATTCTGCATCTGAAAAATTGCAGCTTATCTGGAAAGTGTTCATTCAAGAAAAATGGCTTAATCACTGTAGGAACAGTAAGACCTGTGGCATTTTAACTTACCTTAGTTTCTTTCTCAGCTGAGCAATAGACTTTAAAATACCAGAAAACATTTCTGGTAGCAGTTGTGGAGTGAGCAAAATAGATCTTATTTTTGAAGAATTTTCCTTCTCTGATTTATCTGGTGACTTCCAGAAAAATCCACTCGAAAGGCCTGCCTTTATTTTACCTGATTCATTTATCTTTATTTGTCTTCATTTACCTTTTGCTGTAATCATTATCTGAGGAGTGGAGGATGGCATTTGTTGAAAGTCATACAGGCAGGCAGATGTTTTAGTTATTGAGACAATGATAGCAATTGGGGCAAACAATATACTATTATAGGAGTTATTAAGAAATTATTTTAGGCAGACAGAGAGAATAACGGGTCTTTGGTAAGTTTTTTTTTTTTTTTAAAGCACTTCCAGAAACGTTTCTTGTCTAGCAGAAAAACATCTTGAACAGCCAGGTCAGCAAGCTTTGATATGCAAATACTGGCCATTAGAAATTGGTCCACCCAATATGGCAATTCCTGCCCTCTTCTTATTACTTGTGCCTAGCATCATGGCTGCCCCTAGATATTCCCACCTGTGTAAAACATCATGGTGCTCTGCATTTGCATATTAAAAGACTGGGGTTGGGGAAGCAGTTTTTTCAAGGGCTATGTGAACCACAAACCAGGTCAAACCAACCCTGGGCCCTATGCAAATCAGACACTGCCTCCTCCAGCTTCCTAATACAACCGTTGTCTTCCTCCACACGCAGGGTTCCCTCTCTGGGCTTGGAGCCCTCCTCTCTGTCTCTGTACAGGGGAGCCTCTTCCTTCTTTAAATTAAATTCTCTCTGCTCCTTAAAACCACTCCAGTTGTGTCCTTGTTTTATTTAAACTGGCACCGGACAAAAGACCCTGATGTTTCTCCAGTCATCTGAGCCATATCAGTACTAACCAAAAAGCTTGTTAGAAAAGGTGAAGAATGAGATAATTTGGGGAAAAGGGCTTTGGAAAGCTTTTACATACTCCTTAAATCTAGAGGGTTGTATGTGTGCCCAAAACTGTGTGTATAATCAGGAAATACATGAAAAGACACTAAACTCGACAACCTTTGGCCAATCTTGAGGCTCTGTACAAGTAGAAAGATGATGATTAGATTAGGGTTTTAATCCTCCTGCCTGTGTAGTGAAGGTGTGCCCCAATATATACAGAGTCCTCTGTTAAAACAGAAATATTTTGGTTTCAGGTCCATAAGAAAATGTCTGTCTAATCATTAGGTGATAATTAAGCTAATGGAACAGATGTACTGATTCCACATAACAAAGAATAAAGACTTTACTAAATTTGATTAGAAAAGATATTAAACAGAAAATTACAATAAGTGTATCAACAACAAATCCTGGGAAAGTATTTCACTTCAAAATTTGGCACATTATAATAATCAAAATGACCAGTTTTCAACAACAAAAAAAAAAGGCAGCACGAGGCATGCAAAGAAACAAGAATGTGTGACTCATATACAGGAGAAAAGCAACCAATAGAAGTTTTCTATGAGGTGACCCAGATGTTAAATTTACTAGATAAGAACTTTAAATAATTAATTAATTTTAAATATATTTAAAGAGCTAAAAAAAAGCCACGTATAATAAACTCTGTATCTATATAAAGCACAAGCCTTAAAATATTATACATATTACACTTAATTTTATGTGTGCATGCATGTGCATATACATGCACTTTCGCACACACACACACGTGTATATACTATGCCCAAAGTAGTTATTTAGCATTTCATTTTAATTTAACTCTTACTGATGTTTCTAATCCAAGATAATAGATTCCAAACCCTTTTCTTCACAAGTGGAAGAACGTTTGCAAGACTATAAGATCATGACATAGCCATTAATAAGAACCAAGTTTCTAGAGTCCTCAATACGATATGCTTTCAATAATATTACAGTGCTTCTAGTGACTTGCATATTCTCTCTGCAATCCTGGCTGCTGTGGTATAATCTTTTTTATTCCTCCATCTGTTTTAACTTGCGCTTCTCTCAAAATATCATAGTACAGCAGAATTTCAGTGCTGACGACCTACAGACTATCTAGTTCAGCTTCCTTTTACTTTCCATAATTTCACTGAAATCATTCATGTTATCTAACCAGATCCCCAAGGTAAAACTTTCTTCCCCTTGGTCCGTAACACTCATCTAAATCTCAACAGCTTTTTAATCATCACATACTCTAATTTACTAGTTTATAGATTATATTTTTTAAAAAACTGCCTACTCTGTCAACATACTAAGTATCAGTCTACATTGTACTAGTTCTGTAAGTGTAGATTGTACATGCTATCATTCATAGGTCACACATATGTACCGTTTTGAAAAAAATATATATATATACAGTATATGAAGTTACTAATTTTAGAATTTCATCTGAAACAGTCTAAGTAGTCTTTGTAAATGTTTCATACATATCACTTATTCTCTTCTTCTCATTTGCCAACAAGAATAATGCCCAGAAGTAACAAAGTAATCTACATCACCTAAATTTAGTTAAGAAGAGAAAATCAAACACTGCATGTTCTCACTCGTAGGCCAGTGTTGAACAATGAGAACACAGTGGACACAGGGAGGGGAGCATCACACACTGGGGTCTGTTCGGGGGGAATAGGGGAGGGACAGTAGGGAGTAGGGAGGTTGGGGAGGGATAACATGGGGAGAAATGCCAGAGGTAGGTGACAGGGGGGATGGAGGTAGCAAACCACATTGCCATGTATGTACCTATGCAACAATCCTGCATGTTCTGCACATGTACCCCAGAACCTAAAGTGCAATAATATGTATATATAAAATAAAAATAAAAAATTTCCTCCCTCCAAAAATGTATGTAGAACTCATTTGGTCTCTGCCTTTCTCATCAAATCCTTTCAATGTCCTCAGAATGTTCAGAATTAAAGAGCCCGCAGGTTAAGCTTATTGTTACCAGACCGTGACAATCTTGCTTGACAATCAGGCAGGATTCTGGCTCCTAGAGTCAGCAACAGCAAGCAAAGATCCCTGTGCCAGGCTTCTGTCTTTGTCAAGCTGCTTTGGTCTGAGAGGGCCTAGTTTACCCAGAAGTGGGGTGAACAGTCAGCGGTAGGTTTAAGGAAGGAGTGGTCTATTTCAGGAGAGCTGGTGGCTCCAGCTCTTCCTTGGTGAGGAGGTCAGGGACAGTCTCCCCAAGATGGTGAGGCTTGAGTTATATCTTCTGGATTGACAAGGGTGTTTCAGGCAGAGAGAACTATTTTTGGAAGTGCACAGAACAGCTAAGCAGCCTGGTAAAGTGAGGGAGCTGTAAGTGAGGGGGACTAAAGCACTGGATGACACGTCAAAGGCTTATTTTACTCCCCCTGCCCTCCGTTTTTTTGAGACAGAGTCTCACTCTGTTGCCCAGGCTGGAGTGCAGTGGTACTACCTTGGCTCACTGCAACCTCCGCCTCCTGGGTTCAAGTGATTCTCCTGCCTCAGGCTCCCGAGCATCTAGAACTAGAGGCATGTGCCATCAAGCCTAATTTTTGTGTTTTTAATAGAGATGGGGTGTTACTGTGTTGGCCACGTGACCTCAGGCAATCCACCCACCTTGGCCTCCCAAAGTGTTGGGATTACAGGTGTGAGCCACTGCACCCAGGCTATTTTACTATTTCAAGATAACATGCAATCTAATAAAATAATCATGATTTGACAATGCCAGGCTGATTTTCTCTGGAGCTACCAGCTTAATTTTCATCAAAGTCATAGGGTGTTTATTTGAAATGTTCTAAATACAGGCCTTGGGTTTAGGGTGAAACTGCCTTAGACTTGGCTGCCTGCTGATTCCCTTCCAACCCAGATTCAATTCCTGCCCAGCATCTCTTTGGCAAGACTTTCTTCCTGGGGCCTTTGGTCTTTGAAACAATCTGGATGCTGTTTACAAATGACAGGATCATGTGATTCTTAGCAGCATTCCTGCCCCTTTCTTAATAGAGCCTAAACTAAATGGTACATCTTACTATTTTAGGTTGAATGAATGAATGCCTTTGACATTCAATGAACTATCATTTAGTTAGTTGACATACTTACTTTTCCAAACCTATCAAAGCAGCTACCATCTTCAGGCTGTCATATGAATTTCTGTAAGGAGTTCTGGTTTGTTTCTATCTTTGCTCCTGTCAAAGTCGTCCGCCTAAATGAGTGGCCATTAGCTCCTTGTCCCACACAGTCACAAAATTAGCAATCTGAAGATTCACTTTACATTTGATATCCTTTTTCTCTGCGGCGAGCTGTGAGTTAGGATTCATACGCAATACTTTTTAAAAGTATAGCTTGAAGTAGTGAAAAATTAAAAATGGACTAGCCCACAAATAAGGATAGGTTTAATAAATCACGATGCACCCGTAGGATGGAATGCCGTCTGCCATGAACAATTTTGTTGAAAAAGATCTACATAAATGAGAAGAGAAAATTGTTAAAGAAAACCAGAGCATCCCTAGAAGCATGAAATGGGTAATTTTAGAAAACAATTTAAAAGGACACACCTGACATACGGTTGGGAGGGCAGTAAAACCAGATTTTATTCTGGATCCATTGCAATAGAACTCAGTAGCTAACAGGGCTCAACTCTGAATACAGCATGGACAAGTTGGGGCATTTATGGCCCAGGTGCAGGGTGGGGATCAGTGGATGGAAAATTGCTAAGAGGAAACATCACGGATATGGGTCGGGGGTTCTCGCTAAACAGACTTGATGAGATTCTTACTTAAGGTAGGCCAGTGTGGTCAGATACCAAGGAGGGCGGATGAGGAATATGATATCAAGGTTGGAGGAGTTGTTCTCAACCCACTTCACAAGATTCTTACTACGACTGGGCAATACGGGCCTGACAAAGATGGACATTGGGGTTGAGACCTCAAGGGCTTAGAGTATCCTCACTAAAGTTTGATTAAGCATTTTTGTCAAAATTTTCATGTCTTATTAATACATCAAAAAAGCAGATTATATGTAGTTAGATACACTGTGATCCTGTTTATGTTAACATATTTATATACAAATAACAGAGAGAGTATGGGCGAGTTTTGTTTTCTTTGTGCTTTTTCTCTATTTTTCAACTTTTTGCAGTGAACTTATATTGCTTTTATAATAAAAATATGTTAAGTTTACTACACATATGTGAGAGGTGGGAAATACTTCACCCTGACATTTTAGGGTCAGGCAAAACTTTTTAAACTTTTATTGGAATTTTGCAGCCCTAAAAACAGAAACTAAGAGTCCTTTGCAAACTGTTTCCTGAAGACAGGGTTGTTAGCTGTGGCAGAAAGCAAGCCAGCATGATGTTGAACTTTGTCAAAAAGGAAATTTAAACCAGAAGTGTTTGCTCTGCTCCTCATACAAACCTTGATGCAAACACATTCTAGTTGCGGAGTGTCAAGTAAAAACAATAGAGAGAGGCTGTTATCTAAAAATAATCGATCTGGCTCGTGGAAGACCTTCCATCTGCTTTTACAGAGGATTTTTCATCCTGAAAGTATCGAGGCCTATGGCACATTTTCATGAAGCCATTCAGGGTTGAAATATGGTGAACTTGGATATAATTTTAAGCTCCTTCCCCAAGAGAAGAAGGGAGCATCCCTAGAAGCATGAAATGCGTAATTTTAGAAAACAATTTAAGAGGACACACCCCACATACAGAAATAATACATGTTTGAGGTGACAGATACCCTAATTACCCTGATTTAATCGTTATCTCTTGTATGCATGTATCAAAATATCACACGTATCCCATACATATGTACAATTATGTATCAATTAAAAAACTAAAAAAAGACAAAAACAGAATTTAAGCTTTATAGAGCCATGAATACATTTTGGCAAGATGATTACCTTTCAAAGATGGCACAGGTAGGTCACAGAAAAACTTCAGTGAAATTGATGGGATTCAGGTCTGTGTCTAAGCTACCGGTTTCCAATCATTTTGTACTTATACTATTGGAAACATGCTTGATATGGAGAAAGAACAGAAGATAACAGTGAATGAGTCAGTGAATATTACAATACAATCAATGATATGTTTTAGTATTTAAGGAAGCATTCAGTCACCTCATAATTTGCTTGGGTTCCTTTCAGTGCCGTGATCCTTATGAGCAGAACTCTCTTTCTCTCTCTCTCTCTGTCTCTTAATGGGTCAGGGTCTTGCTCTATTGCCTGGCATGATCCTGGCTCACTATAGCCTTGGCCTCCTGGACTCAAGTGATCTTCCCAGCTCAGTCTCCTGAGTAGCTTGGACAACAGGTGCACACCAGCACACCCAGCTAAGTTAAAAAAATTTTTTTTTCTTTTTTTATATTTCAGACAGAGTTTTGCTCTTGTTACCCAGGGTGGAGTACAATGGTGTGATCTCAGCTCACCGCAACCTCCGTCTTCCAGGTTCAAGCAATTCTCATGTCTCAGCCTCCCAGTAGCTGGGATTACAGGCATGCATCACCATGGGCAGCTAATTTTGTATTTTAAGTAGAGATGGGGTTGCTACATGTTGGTTGGGCTGGTCTTGAACTCCCTACCTCAGGTGATCTACCTGCCTCAGAGACGAGGGTCTCGCTATATTGTTCAGGTTGGTCTTGAACTCCTGGTGAGCAGAACTCTGTATCACCCTGACCATGTTCCCATACATTGTCATCAACGGTGCTCGCATGTTCCACTGAGCATGTGCTCCTTCTTTGGAAGGCACCCTGTCCCCTTATTCACTGTGAGGAGAACCTGCTCTCAACCGAGTTACATGGTACAGTCACCTCAAAAGGCCACAAGACCACCACTGCCCTAATAGTGTGTGTACTCAGGTGCAGCAAAAATAAAGAGCATACTTAGATTTGGTGGCTGCCCTGTGAGGGTCAGGGGAGATTGGTTGAGGGCTGCTGCCCTTGTTGATGGCTTGCTCCAGCATGTGGTCAGAGAGCTTGTAGCAGTGAGCTACACACACCTTTGGCCTGACACTGGGTGACACCTCTTACGTTTTGAAGAACAGATATTTGTTACATGAGTGAGTGAGGTATTCTTAGTGTTTCAGAGGTCTCCTTGTCAGCGGGATATTTTCTTTGGTCGTATATCTGGAAATCTTTGGAGTAGTGACAATCAATCTGTTTTCTTTTCCAGTTCCTCTTGCCTGAGCCCATGTATCAAGTGAGAAAGTAGGTTGGTGTGGAATGCCACATGCAGGTGAGAGGGAGGACTCGGCTGGGGAGAGGTTGCTAATGAGAGGGGTCTTGTGGCCTAGATGAGCTTCCTAGTCTTGGCTTTATGCCAAAGCCTAACTAGATGCAAAACAATGGATCAAATTAAAAGAGAGAGAGAGAGAGAGAGAGAGAGAGAGAGAGAGAGTGTGTGTGTGCTGGGAGAAGTGTTGGGAGGAGTGGTTTGTAGGTATTTGTTTATTGGTTAGGTTGTATCTTGATGCTCTCACAGATAGGCTGTCCAGGCAGTGATCCTCATAGAATTATAATAATTCAGATGGAGTAGAATATGTATGTTGTGTGTGCTGTGTTGAAAAAATTCCTAGGTAATTTTGATTCCCACCTCCTTTGAGAACTACTCATTGAGGGAGTCATCACCACTTCTGCTTCCCTATGAAAGGGTCCTTTTGTCATCATTTCTCTGGATCTCCTTCATCCACACCCAAGGCTCACTACTCCCTAGGATCATTATTGGGTCGGGGGAAGAAGCCCAGCTCATTAATATGCTAATGAACCATTGATTGGCTGCGTTTGCAGAGCCATCTCTGGCTGTAAGACAGGCAGGCCACAAGGGTTACTATTAAGTTCTGAATCCCCATAGACAAGTTCCAAATCCTAACACTCACTCTAAGCCTTCAGAACGAGTAAGGCTGGCCTGGTGTGTGGGTTTGCTGGACTGAGACTCCAAAAGTCCTTGATGCTGAAGATGCTACCTTGGAAATGGGTGAGACAAGGCTCAGAGGGGCTGGGGTACGCAGGAAAGGTGGCACAGGCAGCAGGTTTGGTGGATGGGAAGCCTATGGCTGTGTTGGAGCGTCTAGCTAGACACACAAAGAAAGACCAGGGTATCTTCAGTCAAGTGAGCTGAGAGAAATGCCATGTATGGAGTCTCTGGTCTCTCCTTCATGATGGCAGGCTGCTGCAGTCTGCTCATTCAGAGCAGTGATGGTCAACTCTGAAGGCTGAAAGCCACGTAGAGGTCACTTGGTGCATTTGTTTTCTATCTGCAGCTATTACAAATGACCATGAAGCCGGTGGCTTGGAACAACATGAATGTTATTATCTGACACTTCTGGAGGTCAGAGGTCTGACCCAGGTATCACTGGGCTAAACTAGGACTGTGTTCCTTTCTGAAGGCTCCAGGGGAGAACCTGTTTTGTTCCTTGGTTCCAGCTTCTAGAAGCTGCTCGCATTCCTTTGCTCGTGGTCCCTTTCTTCCATCATTAAAACTGGCAACTTTGTGTGTTTGGGGTGTTCTTCCACAGTCACATTGTTCTTTCTCTGACTCTCCTCTTCTGCCTCTTTCTACTTTTAAGGCTTCTGTAATGACACTGGGTCCATCTGGACCACCCGGGATAATCTCCCATCTCGAGGTTATCTGATTAGCAAGCCCGATTCCATATGCAGCCTTCATTTATCTTTGCCATGCAAATAACATATTCATAGGTTCTGAGGATGACAGCACAGCCATCTTTATGTGTGGGTGTGGGGGTGTGTGTGTGTCTGTGTGTGTGATTCGTCTACCTACCAACACTTGGTTTGTTCCTGGCTCACCTTCACCATGTGGTACATGCACAGTGGGTGTACTGGTAGCAACTCAGCTCCAAGAATCAAGGTCCCCAAGACCCCCTCCTTCTACTTCCAGCTTCCTCTTCCACTCACCTCCCAGCCTGGAACACCTCTAGACATATGTATGGAGTAATTTTAAAGAAGAATTTAAGAAGGTGTGCTACTAAACCTGCAAGTTTCATAGGACGCAGCAACTGACTCTTGAACATTTATGCCACGGAAATGAAGACTTATCTTGACACAAAAATAAATGGTAGCTTTATCTGTAATAGCCAAACACGGAAACAATCCGGGTGTCCTTCAACAGGTGAGTGCATTAAGCAAACTGTGGTCAAGCCATCCCATAGAATAGCCACAGAAATTAATGATCTATTGATACACACACGACTTGGTCCAGTGTCTAGGGAATTATGCAGATTGAAAAAAGGTAATCTGAAAAAGTTACCTACTATATGATTCGATTTATAGAACAGTCTCAAAATAGAAACATTATAGAAACAGAGAAGAGATCAGTATTTGCCAGGGGTTAAGAGTAGTGGGTAGGCTAGGTAGGAAGTCAGTGTGGCTATGTAAGGGTAATATGAGGGATTCTGGTCTTGGAAATGTTCTGTATCTTGACCATAAACATCCACATCCTCCTAGTTTGCTGTTGTACCATCGTTTTGCAAGATGTCAGTATTGGGTAACTGGGTGAGTACAGGAGATCTCTGCATTATTTCTTACAACTGCATAAGAATCTACAATTTTCTCAAAATAGAAAATGCAATTTGAAAAAAAGGCTGTTGACTTCAAAGAGCCAGCAATGGACTTGGAGAGATAGTCACTGTTCCTACGGGGGAGTTCTAAAGTGAGCTGGTCGGGGGAATGTCTCTAACTTAACCTTTGTGACTTTGGAAACATTTATTTTCCTTAATTTTTAATGTGGCAAATAATTCATTTCCTTCAATACCAAGAATTATTTTTACACATAGCAACAGGTGGAGAGGGGTGATTGAGGTTCCAGCCAATGAGAAGGCCCATCCTGTGTGAGGCTGTACCTCTTTTGTCTGTTTGTCCCGTCTCATAACCTCTCAAGTCCTTTCTCCTTTCTGGGGTGGGATTTTTCTTTCTTGGTAACTAAGGCTCTCCTCCCTTCTCTCTCCCTCCCTGTTGACCAGACACAGCCACTTCGGGCCAGGCGGGAGGGGCAGGAAGGCAGGGTTGGTTTTGCTCAAGGCGAGAGCTGTCAACTCTGCCCTTTTGAAAATGAGCAACAAAGGGAAAAAGGAAAGACAAGAGAAAGGGAAGTGAGGGAAGCACAGTGTAGGCAGCTGGGGGAGGCGAGGGCTGAGGGAACAGGTGGGGACTGTTTAAACAGAAGGCCTGACTCAGCTGTTTCTTTTCACTGCATTTCCAAAGGACTGTTTGTTTTAGTTCCGCAAGGTGGGTGGCAGGAGTGAGGCTGGGGGCCTGGCACTGGGCTTTGGGGGTGGGGACCAGGTGTCCTCTGGGCTCACAACAGCCTTTCCTTCTTCAGGGGCTGGTTTACTTCATGCACTTTCTGGTTTTTGAGCTCTGGGCTTTCACCTAGAGAAGCTTCAGAGATGACAGAGGATGGAGAACTGGGTATGAGAAGCTTCAGGAAGAGCCATGACACCTCCTCCTCACCCCCAAATAAGACATTGATCTAGAAAATATGTAGATGAAGAGAATGGTAAAGGAATCAGCAAAAAGAATATCAAACCCTCCCCATCCAGTATTAGAAGATACTAGAAAGTCACTCTTATAGAAGAATGCCTAGACTTCCTGAGTCCACAATTATATTCACAAAGAAGACAGAGCTTGGGACTTGCAATTTGCTCCTGTCAAACCACATCTCCTACAGGAAGGCCTCCAGGTCACCTTGTCTTTGTACACCAAGCTCTGTTTCTCTCAATTAATTTACTTTGGACTTTCCTGTATAAGCCTGGAGATCAGTGACATTGTCTATATCAGAGAAAAACAATTTGCAAATCCAGGGTGGGAGGTGCGGTGATGTTCTTTTGCTTAAGCAACCATTTATAAAGCTAATGCTTTCAAAAGGTTCAGACTTATCAGGCCACCATTAGTACATACAAATAAATAAAGTGGTTTTAGGATTTGATGGATTTCTCCCCAGGGAGTCAGGCTCAACATGAGCTCCAGCACGGAGCACAGTTGGTCTAGATGCAAAGCTGCACTTAAAGCAACAAATGATTAGCGTTAAAGGAGAAGGGTAAACATGACTCTAATTCACGAGTTTCTAACTCTTCCATACAGCTCATGAATTGTCCCCCTCCATGCAGCCCAGCTGGGTCCTTATCACGTACCCACCACACTGTGTCTCCACTCTGGGTCTTGTGTCTCCCTCCTCTACCTCCTCTTCTCTCCTTTGCTGCCATTCTTCCTGGCTGCCTAGAAGTAGCTCAGCCAGCCTTGCCTGAGCTTGTCAGTTCCAGGAGTCAGGGAATCTGCCATTCCCTCTGCACAGAATCCAGCACAATGGCAGTACATGACCATCAGTAAATGCCTTCTGACTTTGATAGTGGTGGGTCAGGGGCAGACCTGCAGAACTTTACCTGGTTGTTTTCCTTAACATCAAATAAAATTTAAAAGACAAAAAATACTCAGAATTTCCATATTTGACCAGATTCATAATCCATCCAAGGAAGTATTCTTATACCCTGAAGGTGTATCAGATCGAACGCCTATTCTAATCACTTTACCTTAGCAGGAAATTGGATAGGGATGTGGGATCCTTACCTTTCAAGTACTCTGGTGACTCTGAATAAAATTAAAAGGCTGGATTAAAACTGAGAGTTTGCTCTGAAAAGTTATGCATTTGGATTAAATGATAGCTTCTCTGCCACCACTGAAGAGCTTATGGTTTCTTTCACTATCACATGAATTTCATATTGTGAAATATTTGCAATTAAAATCTTTACAGTTAATATTCTACATTTTAAATCTCTAATATCAAAAACATAACTACCTATTAATGTACAAGATAACTGGTGTTTTACCACATAGAGTTCATTTAATTTAATTTCAAGAAAAGTCATTGCACTTATTTTAACTTTTGCTAATAATTATAATAACAATAAATATTGGTGAGGATGTAAAGAATGTGGATCCCTCATGCATTGCTGGCAGGAATGTGAAATGGTGTAGCCTCTGTGGAAAACAGTGTGGCAGGTGCTCAAAAGGTCTTACCATAAGACCTAGCGGTTCCACTTCTAGGTATATAAACCCAAGAGAGCCGAAAACATGTATCCATACAATAATGCACTGAAGTTTAAAGCAGCATTATTCAGAGCCAAAAAATGGAAACAACCCAAATGTCTATCAACCGATGAGTAGATAAGCAAAATGTGGTACAGCTCTATAATGGACTATTACTTGGCAACACAAATGAATCAAGTACTGATACATGCTATCACATGGCTGACTCTTGAAAACATTATACTAAATGAAAGCAGTCAGACAGAAAACAGGCAAATATATATAGGGATAGAAATTGACTAGTGGTTGGCTGGGGCTGGAGGGTGGGAAGGAATGGAGGAGGCAGGGACCTGGCTTGGAGTTTCTTTTTGGGTGGCAAAATGTTTTAAAACAGATTGTGGTGCTGGTTGCACAGTGTTGAATATACCGAAAACCATTGAAACGTACATCTTAATGGATGAATCGTATATGTATTAAATTTTAATAAAGTTACAAAAAAGAAAAAAAGCTGAGTGCTAAACTCACTGCAGTGGTGATTAGAGGAGAGCACTGGACTTTTCAAGCCTGGCTTCCCAGAGGAGGTGGAGTTCCTGCTAGACCAGGAAGAAGAGATAGGGTTGATTGTTGAGAAGCCTCTTAAGGTCCTTCCGGGCTTGATAGGCGAGTATCAGCAAAGGACCAGAGGCAGGAACTGTCTTGGTCTGTGTGGGGGCGATGAGACTGTCTCCCTGGCTGGAGGAGAGCTTGCACCGGAGAATTTCTACAGAATAATAAGCAGGTGAGTGGGAAAACAGGGTCCTGGACTTGACTCCTCACAAGCAGGCAACCCTGAAGTTTCTGGGGGTAATTTGATGTGTTTTCGGAAACTTCAAAGCTTTATTTGGCAGAGATGTATAAGCAGAGGTGGAGTGGGGAGAGATTAGAAGCAGAATGGGTAGCTTATTCGAGTAAATCCAATGAACGGGGCTGTCACATTTTCCCTTTAGATAGCTTTTATCTCTCTAGTTATAACCACAACCACACTCGCTCTCTTTCCTCCAACACTCGTGACATTTTATACCTTGACTCCTCTTCAAGTCCCCCATCCCTTATCTGGAAAGCCGTGTCTCTTCTCCATGTAGTAAACTCCTACTCAGTGCTGAGGACCAGCTAGATGTGTTCATGGTAAGAAGGGAGGAGAGTCAGGCTCAAGGGCTTGGGGAGTACAGAGATCCCTACAGAGCGTTAAGGGAGATGCTCTTGCCTGGATGAACAGCAGAACTGAGGTCTATAGTTTAACCATATGTGCATCAAAGACACAGGATGGGCAAATGTGGGACCTGAGACAAAGTGGAGAACTTGTGGCCAGGACAGCTAAGAGGGGAAAGGGTCAGCTTCCAGTTTTCTCATTGCGTCTAGATCTGGCTTTTCAATGGTACCCAGGGTGTGTCCTGGAAGTGGGTGCTCTTAAGGAGCCAAGCTGGCTTGAACAAAATGCCACTTCCCTGGGCTGTCCTGTCAAAAGACATAGTCATTACGTCTTCCTTGCACTTCCGTTTGTTGCCCTGTGCTTAAAGCATGGTGTTGGCACTTGCCTACCTCTCTGGCACTGCAATGAGACAGCTACTCCTTACAGCTAGTGATATGGAGACAATGTCTCACCAGTTCCCTCTACCCTTGTGCAGCTTATCATGATCCTCTAGTTCCAGATGGCCTCCAATGGTGGAATTTCAGCTACAGCACAAGTGTTAATACCTCCCTTTTTTCCCTTTGCTTTTTAAATTTTTTTAGGGAGTGACGGTTCTGGGTAGCTGATCTCTTTAAGTTAGATGCTTTATTGCAGTCATCGTGAAGTCAGCACCCATGGAAATGGAGTCACATTAAATAAAGTGAATTGAAATGTATGTAATTCAAAGAGACAGAGAAGGACAGAATGAACAAGTTGAAACAGTGTGTGTGGTGACATGAGTCTGAGATGGGTCAGTCTGCCATTACCTCCCAGCCTCTCTATCCCTAAGTACCTCCCCCAACGTGAGCAGCTCATTAGGTGGAGGATGACTATGGTGTTTACAACACGGCCCCTAAACACAGTCCAGCTTCCTCGTCGGCTACACAATTGAAGAAACTGATCTCCCTCTACAAGGTTGGAATTAAAGTAGACCTTGCTGGATCTATTGAGAAGTACTCTGTACTCTGCAATGGAGGGAATTCAAAGCTTGACCGCATGAGATGTTTCCCTTAGACAGACTTCAAAACCACATCCCCATGAAAGTCGCTTCACTGGGGCCACTCGCAGTGTCTGCCACAATGATAGAATGAGCCAAGGCTGAGCGCTGAGGGAGCTCACAGTTGAGAAATAATTTCTAAGCACATTGTCTCTGCTCCTGGCCTACTCATCACTGCCTTGTTTCTATTCCACCCCCTGGTGCTGCTTCCTATCTGTTCAGAGGTGACCAGGTTCCCCCACCCTGTTCTTTCCCTCTTTATAAATGGTCTGACATGTAAGGGTGAGGAGGGAGTTGGTCTGATGGGGTACATCGGTTCTAAAAAATTCAAATGTAAACTTTTGGTGGTTCCTATTTTTTTAATGTACTAAGCAGAAAGAAAGAGGTATTTACTCATTCCTGAGATTGAAAACAAGATTGACTCACCCTCTCATTATATGGCGGCTGGCACACCAAAGCCAACTACAATCATGTATTTCAGCAATTGCCTTACATTCTTCCTCATTTTTATCATTCATTAATCCATCAGTTTATCCATGCACCCATCTATCCACTCATCTGCCCACCTAACCACCTACCCAACCATGTAACCATCCATCCATCCATCCATCCATCCATCCATCCATCCATCCATCTATCCATCCATCCATCCACCCACCCCATGCATTGTTTCATCCACCCAGTCATTCATCTATTAAGCTATTTTATATAAAAACATATATCTGTAACAATTTTTTTTTTGAGACAGAGTCTTGCTCTATTGCCCAGCCTGGAGTGCAGTGGTGTGATCACCGCTCACTGTAGCCTCAACCTCCCAGGCTCGAGTGATCCCTCAAACTCAGTCTCCCAAGTAGCTAGGACTATAGAAGTGCACCACAACACCTGGCTAATCCTTTTTCTTTCCTTTTCCCTTTCCCTTTCCCCTTCCTTCCTTCCTTCCTTCCTTCCTTCCTTCCTTCCTTCCTTCCTTCCTTCCTTCCTTCCTTCCTCCCTCCCTCCTTCTTTCCTTCCTTCTTTCCCTCCTTTCCTCTCTCTCTCCCTTCCTTTCTTTCTTTTCTCTCAAACAACTTTTCTTTCTTTCTTGTCTTGCTTTGTCTCCCAGGCAGAAGTGTAGCGGGGGTAATCTCGGTTCACTGCAGCCTCTGCCTCCCAGGTTCAAGTGCTTCCGTGGCCTCAGCCTTCCAAGTAGCTGGGACTATAGGCACGCACCACCACACTTGGCTAACTTTGGGATATTTAGTAGAGATGGGGTTTTACCATGTTGGCTAGGCTCGTCTTGGACTCCTGACCTCAAGTGATCTGCTTGCCTCAGCCTTCCAAAGTGCTGGGATTATAGAATTGAGCTACTATGCCTGGCTGCTGGCTAATTTTATATTTTGTTTTGTAGATACAGGGTTTCATTATGTTGCTCAAGCTGGTCTCAAACTTCTGAGCTGAGGTGATCCTCACACCTCAGCTTCCCAAATTGCTGGGATTACAAGCATGAGCCCCTGCCCCAGCCACAGTTTTATATAACATAAAAAAGCTTATGGTGACAAACAACTTTCTCTTTTCCTGCCTATCCTTATCTCCCCCGTTCCTCTTTCCAGTTTTTAGGGTATGCGTCCACTAATACTCCTTGCATAAGGAATATTCCATGTAGATCCTTATTTTTTATTTATTTTTCTAAAGTGGTATCACAAAATACATACTGTTCCACCTTGCTGTTTTTCATTTAACAATATATCTTGGGGATTTCCCCACGCTTCTCAAACGACTTTTCTTGGTCAGGTGTAGTGGCTCATGTCTGTAATTTTAGCACTTTGGTTTGAGCCCAGGAATTTGAAACCAACCTGGGCAACATAGTGAGACTCCTGTCTCTATAAAATCTGAAAAATTAGCTGGGCATGGTGGCATATGCCTATACTCAAAGCTACTCAGGAGGCTGAGGTGGGAGGATGTCTTGAGCCTGGGAGGTTGAGATTGCAGTGAGCCTTGATCACACCACTGCACTCTAGCCTGAACAGCAGAATGAGACCCTATCTCTCTCTCTCTCTCTCTCTCACACACACACACACACACACACACACACACAAACAACTTTTCTTTTTCATTTCCCCTGGCAATTCTTTCTTTGATCTCCACACTGACATTCAACTTCTACCTGTGGCTTCTTCATTTTTGGCAATTTACCTGAACGACAGCAACAATGTTGTAGCAAACAAACAGCATCCTGCATGTATAAACTTGTTTAATCCATGCGACAAAATGATAAGGTAGATACTATTCTCCCCACTTTATGAAAGAGAAGACTGAGGCATAGTGAGATCCCAGCAGGGAGGTGAGCAGTAGAGGGGATGGCAAACGAGGAGTTCAGCTCTGGAGCCCAGCAGCTCAGCCTCTATGGTGTCTTGCCTTTTTGATTTTAATATTCCTTACATTCGCAGCTGAGAGGCTCCTGCTTCTGGTCTGTGCTCTGCCCTCCATTCCTGTTGAGGGTAATGAAATTCAGACAGAATCTGAGGATGACAGAGGCAGCTCCCATAATCCTGGAGGAGCCTCCCACCTTCCATGTAATCCCACCTTCCTGGGCTTTTTATGACCTGGGAAAAGCTGGGTCACAGAAACCTTCCAAACATGATTTCTGTGCTCTGGCTGGTATATCTTTGGGAACTGTATCCAGTCTTCTGTCTAGTTTCTTGCTGATAGGTCTGGGAACCTCTTTAGAATGCCTCAGGTATGCCACACAAATTAGTCCTCTTGACCATCTTCCCTCCTTGAAAGCCATTTGCTTCTAGCGCCTGTCTTGGCTCCCCGCCAGTGTGCCTCTGACTTTGCAAATGCTGCAAGAGGCAGCTGTTTCTGACGGCTGCCTGGATGGGCTGCCATCACTGGCGCCTGCCTGCTCTGTGGTGGCAGGAGATAAAGATACTTTCAGGGCTCTGAGCAAAGTGCTTGGACAGGGTGCTCTGAGGTGGGAGAGAGGCTTTTGGATTTGGCACTGGGGACTGCTCATGAAGGGAAGCCTTTGATCGGGATCATGTCGGGGGTGAGGGCAAGGGGCAGAGGTGGGGTGAACAGAGGCTATTCTGGGCAAGGAGAACCTCATTGGTGAGACACACAGAGAGATTCGAGACTACTGAGTTGTGTTCAGTACGAAGCCCCGAACTCAGCTGTAGCTAACCTCAGATTGCCTTCGATTCAAATTCTACCCTGTCTATCAAAATATACAGGGTCTAGGTGGAGCTCTGCCTCCTCCCTCTCCAGCCATTCTGATGTCAGCAGCATTTATCATGCAAAAAAGGCAACAATTATTTGTTGAGGCCACCTGTTTGCTAGCTCTGTTCTCCATCTGATGTGGATTGCAATACTTTCCCTCCTGCTTTCTGGCTTCATTGAAGTTGGGTGAGACGAAGATGGGACAAGACCCTCCCAACCTCCTGACTGAGGCTTTCCTCCCTCTCCCCTTGTCCCAGGCTGGGAAGGTTTTCCTTATTTTTCAGCATCCAGTGAGTGACTGGTAGCCATAGCCAGACATAGCCTGGAGCAGGTTTTCCAGGGCCCACTTTAGATTAGGTGCTTGGCAATGATGGGGCAGAGCACGAAGGCAGGAAGGAGATGGGTTGCTGTGCCTGGTAGCATCGGAATCTCTTCTATCTCAAGGTCCTGAGAGGTATGTGGATACTTGTGGATGTATTTGTGGCCAAGTTCATTGGTGTTCAAGAAGAAAAAAAAAATAAAGACCATACAGACAAACTAGAGCAGTAAAACAGCTTCTCCAGAAAGACGGGCAAAATGAAGGTGAGAAGGTGAGACTAAGCAGAGGCCCTGATACCCTGGGACCCAGCCTCAAGTTCTCGTGGTCACACACTGCTGTTTCTTGGACTCTGAGATCTCTGGATGCCACTTGGAGTTCTTGGAGAGGATCTGGGTTTTTCCCCGCACTCGGGAGGAGGCAGCCTCACAGGATTTTAGGCTATGCAATGTGTAACTAGATTAGTGACAAAGAAAACCACACCATAGCCACGTAGAGGAGGGGATGCAGCCACAGAGCTGAAATTGCCTGCCTCAGGGGTGATGATCGGAGTCCCTCAATATTTGACAAGAGTCTCTCTTTATTTTCTGAAAAGAAGCAGCATAGAAATGAAAAACAATCATTCAAAGGATGAGGAGTTGAGTGTTTGGAGGGGTAGTTACAGTTTCTACCCCTTGAACTTTGGCAAAACAACAAGAGTTGTAGCTCCCCTAGAGATTCCAGAGAGTTCTGGACTGCACTAGAAGTGCATAGAAGCTGAAAGGGAGGGGGAGGGAAGTGGTGCCTAAAATACTCCATGAGGGAGGGCTTGTGCGGTCATCTCCCCAGGATACTCTGTCTACCCTGGCCAGACCCTGACCGCAGCCCCAGGGCCAGCTCTGAGTATAGTCATCCGAACAGGGCAGGAGCTCAGGAATGTGTGTTGACGGATGGGCAGCTTGAGAGGGACAAGGGGAACCTGGAGAGGGTTCAAAGAAGGGACCCAGAGGTGATGAAACGGCTGGAAACTAGAGCTCGGTGGCAAGTCAAGGTACTGGGACTAGCTCCACCTGGAGAGGAGAGGGAGGGCGAGTGAGGGGTTAGGGAAGAGCCTTGTCCCCACAATGCTCAGGCCCTGGCTCTTCTCTGGCCTTGCCAAGGATGGAATTAGGGTCCCAGTGCAGCTTTGCTCTTGAGGATGGGCTGAGTTCCTAGAGGTTGGAAACCCTATAGCAAGGGGGAGCAACATTTTCAGATTATTAGCACAATCACCCGATTCCGTAATTGAGAGTGACTAACACTTGTAGCCGTTGCAGCTAACAGATCCCTAAAGCCCCTGCGGCCTGGAAGAATGGCTCATGAATGGTGTTTCAGACAGCTGGCCTGGCGGGGGTGGACACAGGTTTGAACAGTTGGGACACATGCCTGGTACGCATCAATCACTCTCACTCTGTTGCCCAGGCTACAGGGCAGTGGTGCGATCATAGCTCACTGCAGCCTTGAACTCTCGAGCTCAAGTAATCCTTCCACCTCAGCCTCTGAGTAGCTGGGATTCCAGGTGTGAGCCACTGCACCCAGTCTGAAGCCACCCGTTTTTACATTGGACCCAAGAAAGGGGGACTGGAGTGAGGTTGGAGTGGGTGGGTATAGACTTTCTCAGGAGGAAGGAAACTCACTTATACTTCCGGAGCACCTTTCGCGTGCCAAGAACTTTACGTGGGCTGCCTCATTTAATTTTTACAAATAATTCTGTCGGGGAAGGAGGAGAGAAGCTGTTCTTGCCATTTTACAGATTAGGATATCAAACAAAAAGAGATTAAGCATGTACCCAAACTCACCTAGTTACAATTGAGAGTGGTACAATTGAGACTTGACAAGGCAGGGCTAATTCCAGACTCACCTGCAGAGGGAAATCGAGAGATAGAGTCAGATTTTTCATCTGCCCCAGGGCTCTTCAGACAAATGTGCCCAGGAGCACATTCTTCAGTCAAACTCACCTTCTTTTTTTTTTTTTAGACGGAGTTTAAAAAAAAATTGTTACACAGGCTGGAGTGCAATGGCGCAATCTCGGCTCACCGCAACCTCCGCCTCTTGGGTTCAGGCAATTCTCCTGCCTCAGCCTCCCGAGTAGCTGGGATTACAGGCACGCGCCACCATGCCCAGCTAATTTTTTGTGTTTTTAGTAGAAACGGGGTTTCACCATGTTGATCAGGATGGTCTCGATCTCTTAACCTCGTGATCCACCCGCCTCGGCCTCCCAAAGTGCTGGGATTACAGGTGTGAGCCACCACGCCCGGCCCCAAACTCACCTTCTGACGCTGAGTCCACGTCTAAATTTAGAGAAGGCCAGTTTGTAGATTCTCCAGTACCCCTCCCATGTCTTAGCTTTGGAGAGTCTAACTTGGAGCATCCCTGAGGTTCCCCCCTAGGTGGAGAGGAAAGCTACGTGGGGAGGAGAGATGCAGTTTATGTGTCTGAAAGTGGTGAAAGAGATAGAATCCCAAGCTTGGATTTGCAGCTGGTGTCTGGTTGCCTTGGCCTGGAATCTGAACCCAATCCATTTTCCACGGGCGAATTAGCTAAACAATCTAGCCCACAATGGGAGCAGCTCTGATGTGTCGGTAAACGAGCTCCGCAAGGTGGGGGGCCCTGGGGGTGGACAGAGGTGGGAGGGGAGGGAGGAAGGCTACTGGTGAGAAGCCGACCTTCTCTTACCTTGCTGCCCAGAGTCCCAGCATTTGCTTGGGAACCTGGCAAGGAGGCTGGTCTGATTTCCCTGTGGTCTGAATGGTGGGAGTTTTTTGGTGGCGGATTATATTTTCCCGAGGGGGTTTGAATTACACCTGCCCCATTTCATTTAATTAGCCTGGCGCTGCTGTCTATTGTGTCTCCTGGGCCTTGTTGCATGAATAAATAGTAAAATGTTTGTTTTCTTTTGGGTGGGGCACTTTTTAAAACATGGTAGGGTTGGCAAAAGTGGGGAGGTCCTCCGGAGGGATGATGAAGTCATCAGGAAAGAGGAGGTTAGAGGCAAATGTTCACCCTGTGGAGCTCAATAACTCCTTTCCCCCACCCCTGGGCCCCACTTTTATACAAGGTATTCACAGCCTCCTCTGTTTTCACTTCTGTTCCCAGCCAGGCTTACTTTCTCTTTGCAGTGTGCCTGGGAATCAGGCATTTCCTCCTCCAGGTCTACTGGCCTCCCCTCGTCCCTTCTCATTTTACTGTAGTTTTCCATCCATCTCTCTCCTCCTCTTTCTGTTTCTCTCCATCTGTCTCTAGCTCTGGCTACCACGAGATCATTAACAGGCAACCATGGAATATTATGCAGCCAGGGAAACAATATAGGAACTCTAAACATGCCCACATGTAATGCTTGCCAAGAGATACTATAAAGAGAAAAAGTTGTAAATACTATGTCCTCTCTATGTAAGAAAGAGATGCTCACATGTGCACATATTATTTCTGGAAATACACAAAAGAACTGGATGGAGTCTGGAATATTGTCTGGATTTGGAGACAGACCCACTTTTACATTGCATTTTTGGGTGCTATTTGACATTTTTTTAAATGTGCATCTGTCACTTTTTATAGTAACGAATTAATTTATAAAAGGAAAACGTACTATAACATTGTACCACTTAATTACTAGGTTAAGCAGTGATTAAGGTCTGTCTTAGAGGATGCAGGTTTGAATCCTGGTTCCACTAAATATTAAGTATATGACTGTGGATAATTTATTTAATCTTTCTAAATCTCAGTTCCCTCATCTGTAAAATAATAACCATGCCTGCTTTATGAGGTTTTTTATCTTATACTTTGCAGCAAAGGCTACTACTGGTTGACTATATCACTAACCAGATGTAAGTTTTAATTTCTGTATGAAAGCAAATGCCCAAATTATAAAAATAAGACCATGGATTCTGATCTTTCCATTTAGAAAGTGATATTACTAGATAATGAAAATCTAGATTGCAGGAAGAGTGAGAGTGCTGTTTACCTGGGATCTTCTAGAGGCTTTGGGGAAGAGGCTGAGCCTTGGGCAATGGGGAGACTTTGGTGAGGCTGGAGGTGAGGTCATTGCATTACGGGCAACATGAGGACAGGGTAAAGGGAGAAAGGGGCAGAGGATAGTGGTGGAACCATGGGCTGGAGCAGTAGCTTCCTCCAGAGGGCGATAAATAGAGACAAAGAGGTTGAAACTGGAAGGCCAAGCCAAGGATCGCACACTGCCTCCTACAGGCAGGCAGGGGCACTGCAGGTGTAAATGAGAAAGTGACTGGGTTATCTTTTGCTCTATAACACATTACCCCAAAATGCAGTGGCGTGAAACAATCATTTAACACGCTCACAATTCTGTGAGTCAAAGATTTGGACTGGGTATAGCAGGATTGATTTCTTTCCACTCTCCAATGTCTGGAGCCTCAGCTAAAAGACTCGAAAGTTGGTGACGACTTGATGGCTGTGGCTGGTGTCATCTGAAGGCTTGTTTACTCACTTGTCTGCAGTTTAGCTGAGTCCTCTGCTGTATCTGTCTCCCAGAAACATGGCCATGGCATCTCCATGTAGGCTGGGCTTCCCCATAACATGGAGGCTGGGTTCCCAGGACAAGCATTTTGAGAGATCTAGGAAATGGAAATGGTAATGCCTTTTGCAACAGAGCTTCAGAAGTCATGTGAGGTCCTATCTACTAATTCTGCTCATCAAGACAGTCACAAAATCTTGCCCAAGTTCAAGGGGAAGGGAAGAATCCACCAATTGGTGGAGGAGCAGCATGTGGAACCAGAAATAATATTGTGGTCACCTTTCCAAAATACAATTTGTGACAGAGAAGCCATGGAAAAAGCCGTTAATTCAAAACAAATATGTATTGAGGTTGCTCTGGCTATGGAGTAGCCATTCTTTATTCTTTTACTTTCTTAGTAAACTTGCTTTCACTTACAAACAAACAAAACACATGTGTATTGAGCATCTGCTACACGTTAGGCACCCTGCCCCTGGGGAGACAGTGACGAGAAAAAACAAACATGGTTCCAACTTCTAGAGGTGATAGTCTGGTAAGAAGGCTGGCTTGAATCAAATCATCACAGACAAAATATAAGAGCTCAACTATGGTAAGTCCTGGAGAGGAACATGGGACTATGAATTCCTATAACAGGGCGTGTTTTTAATTTTTATGGGTACATAGTAGGTATATATATTTATGGGGTACATGAGATAGTTTGATAATAGTATGAACTGTGTAATAATCATATCAGGGTAAATGGGGTATCCATCACCTCAGGCATTTATCATTTCTTTGTAATATGAACATTTCAGTTATACTCTTTTAGTTATTTTAAGATGTACAATAAGTTATTGTTGACTGCAGTCACCTCTTGTACTCTTACATACTAGATTTATTCATTCTATATAACCATATTTTTGTACTCACTAACCATCCTCACTCACCGCTCCGCCACCCATCCCTTACCCTTCCCAGCCTCTGGTAACCATCATTCTATTCTCTGTCTCCATGAGTTCAATCATTTTAATTTTTCACTCCCACATGTGAGTGAGAACATTTGACGTTTGCCTTTCTGTGACTGGCTTATTTCATGTAACATAATGTCCTCCAATTCCATCCACGTTGTCACAAGGGACAGGATCTCATTCCTTTTTATGGTTGACTAGAACTCCACTGAGCATAGGGTTCATGTGTTCTTTATCTGTTTGTCTGTGGATGGACACTTAGGTTGCTTCCAAATCTTGGCTACTGTGAATATTGCTGCAATAGGCGTGGGAGGGCAGCTGTCTCTGTGATATACTGATTTCCTTTCTTTTTAGCATATGCTTAGCGGTGGGATTGTTGGACCACCATAGTGACTATACTAATGTAGACCAGCAGTCTATGAGGGTTCCCCTTTCTCTACATTCTCGCCAGCATTCATTATTGCCTGTCTTTTTGATAAGAGCCATTTTAACAGGAGTGAGTGAGAGGATATCTCACTGTAGTTCTGATTTGCATTTCTCTCATGACAGCGATGTGGAGCCCCTTTTCATATACCTGTTTGCCCTTTGTTTGTCTTCCTTTGAGAAACGTCTATTCAGTCTTTGGCTCATTTTTTAATGTGATTAATAGATTTTTTCCTGTTGAGTTGTTTGAGCTCCTTACATATTCTGGTTATTCTACTTTTTGTCAGATGGAGGAGTGTGGATTTTAGAGTCAAACTGGGAAGGAAAGGTTTCCCTGAGGAAGTGGTCGTAGGATGAAGAACTAAGGATGATGTATAAGGAGTAAGTAGATTAGGAAGGAAGAGGTTCTCCATGCAAAGCTTCCATGGCAGGAGGGAGAAGGTGCGTGTGATGATTATTTATATTGTCCTGATGAGGGAGAATGGTGGCAATGAGAAGAAATAGCCATGAAGAAGTGAGAGAGAAGTTTTGAAGGACGTACCAGCTGACTGAATTTGGGGCACTTAGGAGGGGTGAACGGTCAGATGTTTCTGTGAAGTTTCAGGTCAGGGTGACAAGGAGGATGGTGCTACTATGAACTGGGGTCAAGAAGTCGGAAAGAGGGTGACTTGGTGAGTAAGACACTGTGCTCTGACTGAGAGATGTTGAATCTGAGGAAGTTGTGATATAAAATAGCAGAAATATGGGTAGACAATTGGCTTATCTGACCAAGGAAGGGGTGGAGCTATAGCTTTTGGAGTAACTGATGTAAAACTGAGGGTGGAAGCCATGAAGCGTTAGGTTTACGAGGAAGAGAGAGCAGGAGATTCAGAAGGGACTGGACTTTTTAGCACATGCCCCTGTTTAAGGGGAAAGAGGAGGAGGGGAAGGCAAGGAAGGGGATGATGAGCATGGTCTGGGATAGAAGAAGTAGGGCAGAGAGTTCACCTGGACAGTCTGAGGACGAAGGCATTTCAGGAGTGGGAGGTCCACGGTGCCATGCATGGAAACCAGGGCAGAAAGAGCTAGTCCTGAAAGAAGGCCTGTGAGGCTTGATGGCTTGGCCAAGGGTTTTTCCCAGGTTCTGCAGACAGAAGGAGGCAAAAAGAATAAGTTAGGGTGGAGAAGGTGGTGAAGATGTGGAAGGAGGTGATGAAAATGACTGGATGACTTTGTCAGTGGGAGTAGGAAGCAAGTTATGAGGTAAAAGAGGAGATGGCAAGGTCATGGGGAGAGTGGTCAAGATCTTGACGCACGACTTTTATGGGAGGACCAAGACGATAGAGCTGGAAAATGCTGGAGAAGGAGCAAAACTTCATTAAGAGTGTACTTGGATCGAAGTACCGGGGGTTAGGATTTCAACATATCTTTTTAGGGTGGACACAAGTCAACCCATAACATTGCCCAGTGAGGGAGTGACTACTCAAGGTGTTTGCATGTAATGAACAGAGGGTTGGGGAAGGCTTACCAGGAAAATGAAGTGGAAGGAAAGGCACTGCAGGCAGGTAGACCGGCACGGACAAGAAGACATGAAGATGAAGATCCAGGACAAGAAGAAACTGACACCTCTTGGGATCCTACTGTGTTTCTGGCACCATGTTGGACACCACATAAAAACCACCATCAAACCCTCCCCACATTGCCATGACTACGCCATCTCACAGGTGAAAGCCGATATGTGGAGACAGGAAGGAACTGGCCAAAGGTTAGATCACAAGGTGGCACCACAGTGGAGACAAGAAGCCATACCCAGTGCCCTACGTCCAGTGCCTTTTCTAATAATATGGCGCAAAGCTGTAGTGACTCAGGTGGAAGAATGTTTGGAGATAGGGCTTTCTCTTAGGGTCCCTGATATCATTCCGTGTAGATGGCTGCCTACTCTGCCATGGAATGCTCCTGATCAGGCATTGGAGAAAGGCCTTAAGCTGACTTCTGAGTCCCCAGAGACACATGCTGACCTGCTGGAGATTTATGGATCCAAGCAACAGCCACGGTGGCCAGGCCGAGTGACTACACTGCGTCGGAGGACTCGGCTTACTCTGTGTCTTTGGGCATGGTCAGCTCTGCTTCTAATGAGAACAGTAGCTGTCAATTTCCTGAGTGTCCATGACCTTAAGGAAAACATGAAGCAACCAGGAGGTCCTGACCCCCTTCTTCTGTGTCTTTGCCCAGGTGTTTATCCCCATCTGCTGCCTTCAGGCCCTAATAAACACTTAGTGAAATGGACAATCTAAGCTCCCCCAAGATACAGTAGGAAAAGCTCTGCCTTTGGAGGTGGAATACTGTATTTGAACTTTGGTCTTCCCACTTACTGTGTGATCTTGGCTGCGTCTGGTTCAACTCTCAGTTTCCTCATCTAGACATTGGCATAATAATTCCTAACGCACGGCTTGCAGCGGGTATTGAATAACAGCACAGATGCGTTTTGTTAACATTAAGGTGCTGTGTATATGCAAGTTATTGGTCATAGTTGATACATTTAGGACTCTTCATAGGGCTAAATCATTGCTTCTCGGCCTTTTGGCTAAGATCAAGTGTAGCATAGAGCTACATCAAACAGTGTCTCCCTGTAATTCTTTCTCTCCCAAATAGAACCCCCTAAAATAAAGGTTTACAAACTATGGCCCATGGGCCAAATCCATCTCTTGCTGCTCCTTTCTGTACAGCCTATGAACTAAAAATGACTTAAATTTTTAAATGGTTGAAAAAATCAAAAGAATAATATTTTGTGACATTAGAATTATATAAAACTCAAATTCCCCTGTCCATAAATGAAGCTTCCTCAGAATATAGCCATGTTCATTTATTCATGCCTATGGCTGCTTTCAGACAATCACAGCAGAGCTGAGTAGCTGCAGCAGAGACCGCACAGCCCGCAAAGGCCACATATTTACCATGTGGTCTTGTACATAAAAAGGTACCTGATTCCTGATGCAGAATAGCAAAACCTGGCAAATAGAAACACTGAGCTAAACCTTGATCTTTAAGCATTCAAACTGGCGATGTTCATAGACCTCAGATCTTTGGGTCTTCGAGGAGTTCATACAGACCTGCCTTCCAAGGGTGTTAGAATATCGGCCTGAGTTGTTCACGGCTTAGGCAAGGTTGACAGAGCCCCCAGGGGAGTCCTTGCCATGGCAGCCTAGGGCCTCTCTCACTAGATCTGAGGGACGCAGGAAGGCCTGTCCCCTTAGCAGAGCTGCAACTGTCTGAGTCCAGAGCCACACAAATCCCACCCTGCCTGCTGCAGTCTAGCCATTAAGTTGCCTGCTGTCAGCTGGGAGAGTGCTTTTGTCTAGTGACAGGTCTCCCATTTACAGGTAATCACCTTTTTATATCCATAGAGCTCTTTTGAATGCCTCTTTCCACCCAGCGCTTTCCCTGATGATTGAAAAGAGCTCAACCATCAAATGGCTTTATCTCCTCTGAATGGCCTCAGTTTATCACCTGGACTAGCCCAGGAACTCCAACCCTGAGCTTCTCTTCGTTGTAGCAACAGGCGCTCAGGAAGTGGGTGGGGCGGGCAAGGGGGAGGATGTGTCTAAACTCCAGAGTAAGACAAGAGGAGGAAGGCTGGGAAATGCTCTTTAGAGGAGATCTTCAGAAACTGAATCAGCTTCGCCACCCTGGAACGGGCTGCAACAGATATTTGTGCAGGACTCAAGGGTAGCAGGTGATGCAATGATCTTTCAAGCTTCTGAAAAAATGTCCTATGACTGACCTGAGTGTTCCTTAAAAGGAAAGAGGGCACCAAAGAGTTCCCCTAAAAAGTTCTAAGGGAAAAAAAATGTCAAGAGTTGCTTTTCCATGTATTTTAGTTGTGTGTAAAAATAGTCTTATGGCTTGAGCCAGTTTAGTGACTACATTTTCTACTTAGTCCTCTCTGACAAGGGTCTAAGAAGGTTTATTCCCAAGTGCCAATTCTTTTTTTTTTTTTTTTTTAATTTTTTTATTGCATTTTAGGTTTTGGGGTACATGTGCAGAACATGCAAGACAGTTGCATAGATCATGGCAGTGTGTTTTGGTTCCTTCTACCCCTTCACCTAAAATGATTTCTTTGGGAAAA
>CAUYOR010040079.1:0-11397 GCA_963573925.1 Callimico goeldii | reverse complement strand
GGGGTTTCACCATGTTATCCAGACTGATCTCAAACTCCAGACCTCAGGTGATCCACCACCTCAGCCTCCCAAAGTGCTGCAATTACAGGAATGAGCCACCATCTGGCCTTTTTAACTTTTGAAGTGTCACTTAACTGACTTCCCATACACTCCTCTGTCTAGAATCTCTAATTACATTTTTATATTATTTTGCTGAATGATAAATAGTGTCACTGATACATAAATTTATATTTCTTTAGTTTTACAATTCAGAAAATAATAAGTTGCTTTCCCTAAAGCCACTGCATCACAAACAATCTGATTTCTATATGGCAAAGACTCTGCTAAACATTAGGAAAATAAAGATGGCTAGGGAATATCTGCTGTTCCTAAATCGTTCTACCCAGAATTCAAAACAGAGTAAATAGAAATCCTGTCCCTTTTCTATTCTATAATTATTACATTGTTTTATCCTACATAATTTAGAGAGGTTTTCCTCTAAATGGATCTGAAAATATTAAGTTGCACAAGCTCTGACCTCAGTAATGTCTAGCACTTAAGATATTAAATGCAGGTCTGGCCTGGTGGCTCGCACCTGTAATCCTAGCACTTTGGGAGGCTGAGGTGGGTGGATGACAAGGTCAGGAGTTCAAGACCAGCCTGTCAATATGGTGAAACCCTGTCTCTACTAAAAATACAAAAATTAGCTGGATGTGGTGGTGCGCACCTGTATCCCAGCTGCTCAGGAAGCTGAGGCAGGAAAATTACTTGAACTCGGGAGGCAGAGGTTGCAGTGAACTGAGATCACACTGCTACACTCCAGCCCGGGGCAACAGAGCGAGACGTCATCTCAGAAATAAAAAAAAAAAAGATACTGAATGCATTAAAACAAAGGTCAAAGCGTTATGTTAAATACTACAGTCCCCATCAAATATCCTTAAACAAAATCTTGTTATCACATATTTGTGAAAGTTATTTGGTTTTTTAAAATACAGAAAACTGTTTTCAATATATGTCAAGAAATTACGCATGTAAACAAAGACAGCAATGCAAAATTTCTCAAGCATAAAAACAGTATATAAAGTAATAACTCAATTTTTTTACATAATTATATATGGTTTTGCTAACGAAAGAAAGTTTATTTTCCAAAATTTATCCTGAACCTCTGGCCTATGTTTACTTCACTATTAGGGTTAATATTAACTTAACATGAAAAGCAATTAATTATAAATATAAAAGCATATTAACCTATGTAAATTTATGAAACCATAGAGTGAATTTTGTAGATGCAAAGTTAATTACAATATAGAATAGTCTCAAATTTCATATATAGTTCAATATATTTTATAAAAAATCTATGTCATTGAAAGAACTAAATGTATCATACATTTTAGAATTGTTTTTAAGCATTCTATGAAGCCATCAACTTGCTGAGAAAGAAATAAAAGTCAAATGCAAAAGATACCCATAATATATTCGTGTCCTTCAGCACTCAGTAGATAAATCATTTTTATTCAAATGAAATTCTTGACTTATTTTTTTCCTGCTCCTACATTCAAGAGATATGCTAAGGGTATACGATTTTTCAGAAAACACACTGTCTCGCCATTTGTCCCCCTCTGAGGGTGAAGAATGAAACTAATGGGAAGAATGCAACCTAAAATGAAGCCTCAAAGGATAACTCATTGAAAAATGATGCAGGACATGGACTGTTTGGCAGAGAATTTTCACGTCTTGTTATTTCTAGCTGCAAAGTCCTGTGAGATTTTTCTCTTTATCATACAGAATGTTCAATGTACTAACTGTAAACTTAAGGAGAATTGAGACATTTTATAACTCTCCTATTACTGCAGCAATGTTATTTTCCTTTAAATTGACTTAACTGTGATTGCTCAGGGACCAGTTTGAGGTATCCGAAAAAGATTTAACTAGGGCTGAGATTACCTACAGTGTACAGCTAAGGCAGAATTATTCACTGTAAACATGATGACAAATTAAATGGAAGTCAGGTGAAAGGAGTCACATGTGCCTTAGCATTATAATGTCAGTACTATTATGTTTTTAAAAACAGTGGCAAGATCCTTAATAAGCAGAAGAATATGCTTTTTATGTGTATATGTATAATGTTAGAATAAATTATGTCCAGAAAAACAGTCATAAATATAATTATAATAAAAAATTAAGTTAATTCTCACATTTGTAATGTGTATTTGCTTTTTAAATTACTAGCGTGGAAATCAATCAAGTTCTTCTTTCACTGGAGACTGCAATGAGCGGCATTACAATATAAAAGATGAGCCAAAACAAACACTTTCCCTTTCAGTCTAGAAACAGATACAAGAGAGGCTCCATTTGCACCTAGTAAATGTCTGAGAAAGTTCCCTTTGCAAGACAAAGGTGCTAAAACATAGGTATTTCTTCCGCTTTCTATGAGAAGTGGCAGAAATATCTAAAGAGAAGAAAAATCAGATTGAGGCTGTTCCAAAAACAGATTGCAAGAGGAAAGGAAAAGGTTTAATGTTATTAATTCAATATTTGATGTGTCTATTTTATATATGCATTAAAGTCATAATTTTACCATTTGAAAAATTATACTTCAACAATTGTGTAAATCATTTTCAAGTCATAAATGAGGACTCACCTGATAGAAGCGATCAACTGTGTGCTGGAGAAGTGTTCCTCTGAGCTGCTTAAATCATCCATGTCTTGGGGGCTTTTTTCTTTTTGTGTATAAGGTATGGTTCTCATACAGTCTGTTCTGACAAGGACACTATTATGGAATGCAAACTATTAACATGTTAAATCAATGCCCACAAAGCTCTCTCAAGGAAACCAGCTTGGAATCTAGTTCGAAGGGATCCTACTCTGGACAGGCAGGCCAAGGACCTTAGCAAATTTTTGAAACCTCAGTAAGAAAGGTATTCACCCATATTTATAGAAACTGAAGGTAAAATTCGATGGAGGGAATATCTTGAGCTTATTTTCTTTGTGTCACGATAGAAATGATCATTGTAGAAACATTTGAAAGTTCAATCTGAGTTCATGTGAAAATTTACAAATAGAAGTTAATTATCTGGACTTAGTTTGCTCAGTAACATGTTTAAAAATAGTCTTTATAGTGATTAATACACTTGGTGAACCTATAGACACAGATAGGCTGAACCTAATGAGAGCAGCCCTTTTGTGATTATGAGTAAACTTTGGAGATTATTTAAGATCATACACAGTGTATTTAAGATCATACACATCATAAATTGTCAGGACAATTATCAGAATCTGGGAGTAGGCTAAAGAGACTGATTATTTTCCTTGCAATGATGTACTGGGCTTGTCCCTTTAATTGATTTTGTATGTGATGATCTATCTTACTGCTTGGTAGAAACAAAGGTTAACAGGTAGATATTTGTCTGTTATAGAGGTAGATAGTTTCTGTCCAGCAGAAAAGATAACCCCAAAAGTCTTCATTTATTGCACTGCTTTTATTTAACCAGTTTTGCATCTAACCTAATATTCTTTTTCTAAGATATCTTTATTAAATGGCCTGTAAATACTTATCTCTTTAAATATACTTAAAAGTAGTTGTAATACCTTGCTGTTTCTTTTACCTTTGAATGGCAAAAAATACATTAGCATACATTGTATAATACATATTTGAATATAGTCAACATAATTTTGAAAAACATATGGTGAAAAGCATGTACTTCTAAACATAAAAATACACTGCAGGCAGTATAGTTCTGAAATAAAAAACAAATGACTTGGAAAAATAGACTAAAATATCCTGCATGAAGTACATGAAGTTCTATTTTATTATCAATACATTTTTAGTTATAAAATTATACAGGCAGATTATTTTAATAAAGATGATTGATAGACAATATTATTACATATTATATGCAAATAAATACACAAGGCATAAATGTTTAATGTTAGATTATTATATAAACCACTGATAAAATTAAGAAATTTAGATATTTAAATATCCCTATATTAAAAGGAAAAAGGAAAAAATCAAATTAGATGGAATATTAAATTCACATGAGAGAAAATTATTTTCATTTTATGAGATTAACTGTAATTCAAATCATTGCAGATAATAACTTACATGGAAAATTTTCTGAAAATAAAATTACGAAATCACACAAATATATATTAAAGTATTTTTCAAAGTTTTAGGCTCTTGTTTAGCTAATGAATACAAAGTTAAACGAACATTTTGTAAGATATTAAAAAATAGTTTCTTGTCAAATTGTTGACAAGGGGATGGGTTAGATTGCAATAATAGGCACTACTGTCTCAACCACTTCTTTTAAAAATGGAATGAGGCCCAAAGTTTCTGAAGAACAATTTGATAGACTTTGAAAAACTGTTTAAGTTATGGACCTATAACATTTCATTAAGAAATGTATTTGGAGAAAACAGAGATTCACATAGATATCAAAATATAAGAATGATTTGTCATAGCATTGGTTTCATAAAAAAGAATCAATGTAAAAAAAATTGATTGAACAAATTATGTGAATCCTTTAAAAGTTATATGAAGAACCTCACAAAACATTTTATTGTAGAGAAATAGACAAATGTATACATTTAGAAAGAGCAACCATTATTAATTAGCAAGTAAAATATTTCTATGTTTAAATATTTGTGTATTGTATGTACTAGTTTATTCTATATCATGCTAACAAATAATTTTACTGGATTGTAATTTTTATAGGTAGAAAGATAAAACTTTTCAAATATGTTTGTATAGATATAGGTGCAATTGTAGAAACAGCAAAGGTAGAAACCAACCCTTTGAAACACTGTTTTGTAGTTTACTAATTCTGTAGTAACCTGAGACACATTGTTTTAAAATGAAATATGAGAACACCAGGGGAAATTCTTGGAATGTAACAACTTTTGGTTTCTAAAGAATTACGATTTTGTACTTCAATTTACTTAAATTTATAAATTGAACTAATTTAAGGTTTATAATTCTGGGACTCTAGTGGTATGTAATAGTGGACATTACTATTGAGTGTTGAATCATTTTACCTAATACTCTTAACATAGTGGCAATGTAGCTGTTAGTGTTTGATTCACCGGTATAATCAAATTATGGCCAAATATAAGCAAAAACTATCATAAGAAAGTAGATGAAAGTCTTGATGCTAATTGCTCCCAACTTCCATTTCAGATGTGTAGAAACCTCAATCAGTCTCCCCTATCTCTCGCTTTTTTTCTCTACTAAAGCATTTAGCCTAATTTTTTTTTTTTCAGTCATCCAACAAACAAGAGATTATAAAACCTACAATGATGATTGCACGTTGAGACCCAGAAATACCTGTCTGCTTTGATGACATCATTAAACGGTTGGAGCAATGTGAATACTCTTTCTATTATGGACTTTATGATAAGTGAGGATATACTTTCTCACCATTCGTGCCACTTTGATTTCAGTTTTACTTTGTTACTGATAAAGAGTTTGAGACCAGGAAGTAACGGTATTGCCATGAACATACAACGGAATGGATTTGTCAAAGCAAAAAATTGTACACTACAAAGTTAAACAGGAAGGGAAATTTTATTCAAGGAGATTGTAATGCGGAATTGAGGACAGAATTTAGCCTGAACTCAACTCTGCTGAGATAAAAGGCTGGAGAGTTTTAAGAGCTGGATGGGAGACTCATAGGCCATCTGTGTTTGCTAATTGGCTTTATCCAAAGGAAAAGTAAACTTTTTAATACTTTCATGACAGGCAGTAGGTTTATAACTTGGAGCAAAGTGGCCACAGAAGTTAGGTTCTTATTCCTTCACAAAAAATGAGACATAAAGGCACTCTCTTTCTTGATGATTATAGGTTTAAGAAATGGCTCCCTGTCCTCAAGAAAGACTTTCTTGAATTGTAAAACTAGCAAAAAGACATTTTACAGATTTATATCACAAAGGACAGGAGAAAGAATTTACAATGACAGTTGTTCCAAGAAAAGAGAGATGATGAGCCTAGATTTAGGCTAAGGGGAACAGCAAGGCCTCTTGCTCAGGCTGAATATAAAGAAAGGGCAGAGGGAGGATAGTGAGGACCTCACTGTTCCAAGCCTAGGAGATGTCAGCACTTGTGCTGTTGGGGAATTACTGTGTAATGTATGACCTGGTGTCTGTTTCTTATTTACTAATGGAGTGGCACTAATTCCTGGTGCCAATAATCAATGAGCAAAGAAACAAACAAATAAATGAAAAACATTACTTTTGGTATTTCTCAGGGCATTTAGTATGTCACTATATGGAAGGGACTTAAAGACAGGGAATAGAGGAAGTGTAGTTATTTCTAAAAAGACTTTTTCAGACTACAATTAAAATGTGTTGTAAATACGGTATCTGACACTCTATGTGATTTAAACCAGACACATTTTCTTACCCAATAATGAATGTATTACCATATATAGAGAAGTAAGAAAAATTTAAAAATTATATTAAGAGGGAAAAAACAAGCATCATGGATCATCTGGGTTTCTCCTGAGTCTCCTTATGTTGCTCTCTTTACGGGAAATTTAGGGCAAACACACTTATTATTTAGATGCCCCCAAAAGGCTAATGAGAGCAATTACCTCCTAGTAGTCAAGGGTATACTTTAAAATACCTAAGTTAAAATAGTTTTGTTCGAATCAGCACGAAAACATTAATAAAGTTGGAGAAACAGAAATTACAAATAGTCGAAAACTCATTTCTAGAACTCAGACTCTAGATTTTAATTTTCTAGAATGGATCAAAAAAGCAGGCTCCTGCAAATATGGTTCACAGAATGATGTGGTCTCCTAAAATGTTTTTAATCAGTTTTCTTGTACATAAGTACAGAAATGAGAATGACTAGAAGACAATCTATGCAATACCATTCAGTACATAGGCACAGGAAAAGATTTCATAATGAAGGTGCCAAAAGCAATTGCAACAAAAGCAAAAATTGACAAATGGGATCTAATTAAACTAAAAAGTTTTCGCTCAGCAAAAATAAATTGTCAACAGAGTAAACAGACAACTTACAGGATATGAGAAAAAAATTGCAAATTATGCATGTGACAAAGGTCTAATATCCAGTATCTATAAGGAACTTAATAAAATTAACAAGAAGAAAACAAACTATCCCATTAAAAAGCGGGTAAACGACATAAACAGACATTTCTCAAGGGAAGAAATGCCTGCAGCCTCCAATCATATGAAGAAAAAAAGCTCAACATTACTGATCATTAGAGAAAAGCAAATCAGAACCACAGTGAAATACCATCTCACACTAGTCAGAATGGCTACCATTTTAAAAAATATATAACAGATGCTGGTGAAGTTGTGGAGCAAAAAGGAACACGTATACATTGTTGGGAGGAGTGTAACTTAGTTCAACCACTAGTAAAAACACAGTGACAATTCCTCGTAGACCTAGAACCAGAAATACCATTTGAACCAGCAATCCCATTATTGGGTATATACCCAAAGGATTATAAGTCATTCTATTATAAAAACACATGCGTGTTTATGTTCATTGCTTTACTATTCACAATAGCAAAGTCATGGAATCAACCTAAATGTCCATCAATGACAGACTGGAAAATAAAATGTGGTACATATACATTATTAAATAGTATGCAGCTGTGAAAAAGAATGAGATCATGTCCTTTGCAGGGATATGGAAAGAGATGGAGGTCATTATCCTCAGCTAACTAACTCAGAAACAGCAAACCAATACCACATGTTCTCACTTTTAAGTGAGGGCTAAATGATGAGAGCACATGGACGCATAGGAGGAACAACACACACTGGAGTCTTTCAGAGGGTGGAGAATGGAAGGAGGGAGAGGATCAGGAAAAATAACTAGTGAGTACTAGACTTAATACCTGGGTGATGAAATAATCTGTATAAATAAGCTCCCATGACACAAGTTTACCTGTGTAGCAAACCTGCACTGGTACCCCGAAGTTAAAATGAAACTTGAAAAAGAAACCTCTGTAATACTGCCTCAATATCCAACATTATGTGTTTTTCTTTTAATTTTATTTTTCTAGCAATTCATTTTAAATTCAATTCTTCAAAATTGTTTTCTGTTTTGGTTTGTTTTTGATACAGGATCTCAGTCTATCACCCAGGCTGGAGTACTGTGGTGCATAACAGCTTAACACAGCCTTGACCTCCAGGTATCAGGCAATCTTTCCACTTCAGCCTCCTAAGTATGCCCGCCATGCCCAGCTATTGATTGATTGATTGATTGATTGATTGATATAGGGTCTCAAGCAATCTTTCTGGCTTAGCGCCCCAAAGTAAAAATTAAGTTTATATGAGAGATTGAAAAAAAAAGGAACCTTCACAGATACTTCTAGATGCATGAATCTAAAACAACTAGGTCATATGCCTACTAAATATTTAAGAAAATTATATGGTCAAAGAAATTTCAAATTCCAAATTGATGATGTTAAAGACTTGAGTCCATTCTCAGACTGCAGACTTACACCAACAGAAAGTGTTCTCATAAGGATGCACAAGAACAGTAGAACTGGAAATATTCCATCCTGAATAAAGCAAGAGATGACAATGTTCAAGGCAGAGTAAACCAGAAATTGTCACAGGATCCTTGGGGTGTTGCTTTTCAGGCTGGAAACCTCTGTGATTGGTCACACCTTTACCCAAGTTTTGCCTTGGACCACTGGGCTTGTTCTGCCCTCTTGGCCTAGAAGGCTGCACTTAGCTGATGCTCCCAGCCTGGATCCCACGCCTGGCAAGGGCAAGCCAGATGTGGAGCAGCAAGAGGTGTGTGAGAGTGTGAGCATGAGGTCTGGCCACTGCGCACAGCCAGGCATGCTGGCTGTGGCGAGGCAGGCAGTTCCAGGCACTGTCATTAGCGCTGGCTCTCTGTGAGGCTGTGGCTGGACCAGGTGTACCACAAGCAACTTTCATGGCCGGTACTGGGGAACCAGGTGGTACCTGGAAGCTTGGAGATACCAGTAATGCAGAGCTCCAAAGAAGGAATCCCAACCCTGGCTCAGGGAGTTCCTAGGTCTAAGCTTTCCAAACGACTGTAACTTTTCTTTCCTTCTCTCCTCTCTCCTTCTTGTCACCTGGAACATAGTGAGCAAGAGACATGTATCAGTCCCCTTTTTGTTACAGCTCTTTCAGCCCTGCCGTTTGGTAGTTCCTGCATCCAGGAAGAATGAGGTATGTAGATAAGTGGAGTGTGAGCAAGGAGAAGAGGTGCTTTATTGAGCAACTGAACAGCTCAGAAGAGATGCACAGTGGGTAGCTCTTATCCTCAGGCAAGTCATTCACATGACTGTCCTGCTCTATGCAGAGAGGAGACTCACAGTGTGTAGCTCCTTTCTGCAGGTAGGGTGCCCCATCTGCTCAACTCTCAGCAGAGAGGAGACCCACAGTGGGTAGCTCCTCTCTATAGGCAGCTTGTCGCTTTGTTTGCTTGAGTCTGACTGAGTCTGGGGTTTTTATGGGCCTCACATGGGAGGAAGTGTGTGCTGATTGGTCAATGGGTGACCATGGGCGAACCTGGAAAAATCACTGTAAGTTCTCACTCCAGTCCACAAAACTGGCAGCCTGAGCCCCAGGCTTCTGGCTCTTCCTGGCCTGAAGGTGGGGTTTCACCATGGACTCACTCCTTTCTGTCCAGGAGCCTGTCTGCCTCCTTCCTATATTAACCTGCCATCCATGGTGCTCACAGCACTCAGGATGTTCATGCCAAAGGATGCCTGCAGGCCTATGCTCAGCTGCCTTTAGCACCACCTCAGCCTCCCTCCTGTGCTTGTTGGCACTCATATTTTGGGGGGACCAAGTGCGGAAGGGGGCTGGCATATCAGCGCTGCCCCAAACATGTGCATACCTGGCCTAGTCATGACAGCAACTAGGGTTGGCCACTACTTTGCTACAAACTCAGAGTTGGTGCCAGGAGTCAGGAGAGGCCAGGCAGTAGAAGCAGGCACTTCTTAGCTTGTGGGGGCAGGGGCCCTCCTAGGCCCCTGAGAATTCAGAGATGCCTGCATTTGGTGGCTGCAGCTAAACCCAGTAGGACATGGCTTCCACCCTCTAACTTGGAAGACAGTGGTGCTTATACCTGTTCCCAGGTCATACCAGCTCCATGGAGTGTGCGACCCCACCTGCACCTCCCTCACAGGTTCTGGCCTCATGGCAGTGGCCACTCCAGATCATCCACCGCTGCCATCAAAACCAGATCTTGGTTTATTAGTATGTTTTCACACTGCTGATAAAGGGAAGAGACTGGGAAGAGAAAGAGGTTTAATTGGACTTACGTTTCCACATGACTGGGAGGCCCAGAATCATGGTGGGAAGCAAAAGGCACTTCTTACACAGTGGCAGCAAGAGAAAATGGGGAAGGTGCAAAAGCAGAAACCCTTGACAATCCCATCAGATCTCATGAGACTTATTCACTACCACAGAGCAGTATGGGGAAACTGTCCCCGTGATTCAAATTACCTCCCACCAGGTCCCTCCCATAACACATGGCAATTATTGTAGTACAGGTCAAGATGAGATTTGAGTGGGGACACAGAGCCAGACCATATCATTCTGCCCCTGGCCCCTCCAAATCTCATGTTCTCACATGTCACAATCAATCATGCCTTCCCAACAGTTTGGGAACCTGTGCCTAGATTACAGTTGGGAAGTCTGGGAGTTTGGGAACCTACACCTAGATTTCAGAAGAGTTTTGGAATGCTTGGATATCCAGGCAGAAGTTTGCTGCAGGGGAAGGTCTCTGGCAGACTCAATATCATGTGGAAGCTGCCAAATCTTGGGGCTTACATCCTCTTAAGGCACAACCCAAGCTCTACATTGGCCCCTTTAAGCCACAGATGGAGCAGCTGGGACACAGGGCACCAAGTCTGTAGACTGCACACAACACAGGGCCCTGGGCCTGGCCAATGAAACTATTTTCTCCTACACCTCCAGGCCTATGATGGTAGGGGCCGCTGTGAAGAATTCTGACATATCCTGGAGACATTTTTTCTTATTGTCTTGGGGATTAACATTCAGCTCCCTGTTACTTTGCAAATTTCTGCAGATGGCTTGAATTTCTCCTCAGAAAGTAAGTTTTTCTGTTCTATTACATTGTCAGGCTGTAAATTTTCCAAACTTTTATACTCTGCTTCCCTTATAAAACTGAATGCCTTTAACAGCACCCAAGTCATTTCTTCAGTGCTTTACTGCTTTGCTGCTTAAATTTCTTCCACCAGATACCCTAAATAATCTCTTTCACATTCACAGTTCCACAAATTTCTAGGGCAGGGGCAAAATGCCACCATTCTCTTTGCTAACACATAGCAAGAGTTACCTTTGCTCCAGTTCCCAACAAGTTCCTCATCTCCATCTGAGACCACCTCAGCCTGGACTTTATCATCCATATAGCTATTAGGCTTCTAGTCAAAGCCA
>CAUYOR010040075.1:0-14742 GCA_963573925.1 Callimico goeldii | reverse complement strand
CCCTTCCCCGTCCCTTCCCCGTCCCTTCCCCGTCCCTTCCCCCGTCCCTTCCCCCGTCCCTTCCCCCGTCCCTTCCCCCGTCCCTTCCCCCGTCCCTTCCCCCGTCCCGTCCCTTCCCGTCCCATCCCGTCCCGTCCTTTTCAGAGGCAGGGTCTTGCTCTATTGCCTGGGCTTGTGTGTACTAGTGCCATGATAGCTCACTGCTGGGCTCGAGTGATCCTCCCACCTGAGCCTCCTGAGTGGCTGAGACCACAGGCAGGTGCCACGACACCCAGCTATTTATTTTATTTTATGTACAGGTGGGATCTCACTATGTTGCTGAGACTGGTCTCAAACTCCTGGACTCGAGCGATCTCCCGCCCCAGCCTCCCAAAGTGCTGAGATTACAGGTGTGAGCCACCACAACTGGCTAGGTATAATTCTTACAAATAGATGATTTTTCGTTTGAGACAATGTGCCAACACTCACTGGGGCAGACACAGAAGCAGCAACAATACTAATACTAGCTGATGCTCTTGGGCTCTTGAGATGAGCCAGGCACTATCACATGCACTTTACATGTATTTAATACTCATTTAATGCTTTTTTAACTTTCAATACTTTCGGGGGTGCAGGGGGTTTTAGGTTACATGGATAAGTTCTTTGGTGGTAAATTAGGAGATTTTGGTGCACCTGTCACCCGAGCAGTGTACTCTGTGCCAAATGCCTGTAGTCTTTTATCCCTCACCCCTCCCAGCCTTCTCCCCAAGTCCCATAGTCTACTGTGTCACTCTATGCCTTTACGTCCCCACAGCTTAGCTCTCACTTATAAGTGAGAACATGTGGTATTTGGTTTTCCATTCCTGAGTTACTTCACTTAGAATAATGGTCTCCAGCTCCATCCAAGTTACTGCAACAGACATTATTTTGTTCCTTTTTGTGGCTGAGTGGTATCCCATGGTGTATATATACACCACATTTTCTTTTCTTTTCTTTTCTTTCTCTCTTTTTTTTGTTTTTGAGATGGAGTTTTGCTTTTTTCTGGCCAAACCTCACATTGTCCTGAGATGGGGCTTCCATGCCTGGGCCCCTGGGCTTGCCAGCCAGGAGTAGAGATCCTTATGTGCCTATCTGTGTAAGGCCCCTGCAAACCCATCTGCTCAGCTGTACCAAGGCAGGGAGAGGTGCACGGTGAGATGGAGATGTGGGGAGGAGGAAGCTTGGGCTCTGCTCTTGGGAGTTCACAATCTGTGGGGTCAAAGAAGGAGGTTATCCAGGCCCTTCCCTAGAGGGCTCCAATCTAGGGGGCAGTGGAGGGGAGACCAAGTCCTGGCTCAGTGGGGCCTGGGGACACTTAAGACAGGTTATAAACCCTTCTCGAGAGATGAGAGTTGGAGGAGTCAGGAGGACTTCCTGGACGAGGGGAACTGTAGGCTGCTTGCTTATCCTCTCTAGTGCACAGGAGGTGCTGACCTCCATTGGGAGCAGTGAAGTGAGCTTGGGTGAGATTCCAGTAGAGCTGGGAGTCTCCCCGGAGGACGTGCTGCTATGCCTCATACCCAGTGTCTCACAGCTAGGAATGAACAGAGCCAGCAGTCCAATGCTCATGGATCTGACTGATGCCAGGGCTCTTGTTTTGATCTCCTGGAGGCAGTGCTTTGTTGACTGGAGAAAGTGTGGCCCTCGCTCTGGGTCCCAGGGTTACCAGGGACACACTGCCCTACCTGTGCCTGTGCGGAGGGCAAAACTGCAATGTCAGAAAGTCTGTGCAGCTCCAAGAGTGACTGTCATGTCCTGGGTGTGTCCCCCTGGAGCTCTGAGACCACACCACCAGGACAAATGCCCTGTGCAGGCCAGGACCACAGGGGCACCTGCTAAGAGGCTCTCAACAGCTCACCCAAAGGAAGGTGACAGCGGCAACAGGAGCACAGCGGCTGCTCCTGCCTGCCCTCTCTGAGCAACTGGGCCAGGTTGGCTGCAGGGAAAAGAAGCCTGCTGGCCCTCTCAGAGCAAGTCCGGTCCTCCCGCAGCTGGGCGTCTGAGCCCACACTACTTCCTGGGCTGGTACCCACCCCTCCAGTTTCCATGGAGCCAGCTGCTCTCCCCGGGCAGGTGGGTTTTATTGGAACCCTCTTGAGTCTGTTTCCTGAAATCATTTTCTAACGGCATTGCGGAACATCATATATATCTCCTACAAACCTTGCAAGGCTGACACATCCTTGTTGTGACTGTGAATATCAGAAGTGACATGTAATTGCAGTGATCCATCCTGTTAAGTAGCTGGCAATACATTATCTCAAAATCAGCAGGGCTGGGACTCTCAGCCCAGTGTCTCTAAACAATGCACCTGCAGCTTCAAACCCTCTTCCTGAATGCCGCCCAAGGCTGCCAAGGGCCACCTTGCCCTCCTGTGCCTTGCTTTTCCTGGGCCACAGCAAAGACAATTTCATCCCAGGGAAAGCCACACACTGGGTTTTCAGTTCTCCTGGAGTGCCCCCTCCTTATCACCTACTGCATCAGGCTCTCTGCATCAGGGTTGAGTGGAGTGCTTGCAACGGTGTTCCTTTCAAGGGTGGCCCTGGAAGTCCTGCCCTCCTTTTATCTTGAAAATGGCAGAATGACTTCGTGGGGATTCCTTCTAGGCCAGGCTAGCCGTTATGGTGCACAGTTGTAGATAGGGAGGGGTGGACAGGGTGGCCAAGCCCCAATTACTGCTTCACACCTGGCAGGGGTACCACCCACACTGTGCTTTATGCTAATTCTGGGGTAAGGTTCACATAGATTGCAGTGTGAAGGGTACCCCTGGAGTTTTGCAAAGACCAATGCTGATGAAGGGGTAGACAAGGAGCTCCCCCTACATGGAAATTGCCCAAGTGCCCAAAAAAGGCAGGGTCAGAACATGGAGCCTTCGGGTCTGGACACCTGAGCTCAGTGGGTTTCATGAGTCTGGGTAGTGATGGCTTTGGGACTATCATTGGATTCTGCTATTTAGGGGTGGGAGTTATGAAGGACCCTCACTGCTGTACTCCCTGGGAGGCCCTGATTTCACTCCCATCTCTGCAGTGAAAGTTTATCAGCCTCAAGCCTCTCTCACCTGAGCCCGGGCTGTTCCCCATAGTGGTCCCATCCTGTGACTCCCCAGTCTTCTACGTGGCCACGATTTCCTGGGTTCCTTCAGCCCCTGCAATTGGAGTGAATATTAGATACTTCCTGCAGAAGACACCCTGGGGGTCTCTAGCTAGAGCCTCACTTTCCTTTGGTGCATTAAAATATGCTAAATGAAAAATAATGAGCATGTAGGAACTAATAACAGGAATCACCTAATTAAATTAGGAAACAGACATCACATTGCTGTAATCTGAAAATTGATATGAATAGAAACGGTCCCAGAATTGTTATGCTAAAGGTTCCTAGGGGCGGGGAAATTAAAAAGGAGAGCAGAATAGAAAATTGGGATGATCATGTCCAATAAGTGAGATTTACGTTTTAAAAGAACTACAGTAACTTGCTAAAAATAGAAGAGGAGATCTAATGAAGTAATGGACAAAAGGGGCTTTGAAAACTGCAGAGCTCCACGCACATGTACCATGGTAATTTATAAAAATGAGACGATGTAATCAAGCTTCCGTGTACATGAAACATAGGGTTGTTGTTTACTGGGTGCCTGGCATGTGGTACTCATTCTGTCTTCCCTCGACCTCCTCAGCTGGCATCTATATCCTTAACTGAAACTTAGTGGGGATCCATCATTTACCCAAAGTCCTGAAGCCTGCATGGCCAAGCCAGAATTTGAGCCCAGATCTGTCTGATTCCAAAGGCTGTGCTTGCCCACTCCGTCCTTCTTTCTTGTTGCTACTAATGTCAGTCTATAGGTTTGTTTTTTTTGTTTTTGTTTTTTGAAATGGAGTCTCGCTCTGTCACACAGGTTTGAGTGCAGTGGCCTGATCTCAGCTTACTGCAACCTCCACCTCCTGGGTTGAAGTGATTCTCCTGCCTCAGCCTCCCTTCCCCAGTAGCTGAGATTACAGGCACCTGCCACTACGCCCGATTAATTTTGTATTTTTAGTAGAGATGGGGTTTCACCAGGTTGGCCAGGCTGGTCTCAAACTGCTGATTTCAGTGATCCACCTGCCTCGGCCTCTCAAAGTGCTGGGATTACAGGCGTGAGCCACCATGCTCGGCCTGTATGTTTTGTTTTAAGAAAAAGGGTCTTGCTCTGTCACCCAGGCTGCAGTGCAGTGACACGATCATAGCTCTCTGCAGACTCAAACTCCTGAATATTTTTTTTACTGTCTGGTGTTATTCTACCATTTTTCTGGAAGGACATTTCTTGCCAACACCCAGCAGATTATCAACTCCCTGAACTGAAGCCCCACGGCTCTTCCGCTGGGTTAATAAAACCCACAACAAGGACACCTTCTGAAATTTCAGTTCAGCGGGAAAACTGGATCTCCCATTATGTGGGGGCCTGGGCAGGGTCCAGGAGGGGCAGGCGGTTCCGATGCTTATCCCATGTCCCCAGGTAGCCCTGGTGTTGGGTTGTGTCTCCATAGCGGTCAGTTGTTCCCCAGAGGACCCCCATGGGGGGTGAATCCAGCTCTGTTCACCTGTGGCATGAGTCATAGCCCAGAGGCCCAGAGCAGGTCTCAGGTGTGGGGTGACCCTGTTCCCACTGTGTCTGGCCCAGAATACATTGGAGGGACGGAAGAAGGAAGAAGCGAAGGTCAAGATCTGTGTATGAGATGCTGCAGGATCACATCAGGTCTGGAGTGCCGGGACTGCGCCTAGGGCCGGGCATTTAGCCCAAGGAGGGACTGAAGGCTGGGTGCTGGGGAGGAATGCCACACGGCTGGACCTCTTTTCCCTCCACCTGTGCTACCGCTCCCTCACCTCTGTCCCCATTCGCTGCCTGAGCGTCTTCGGTGAGAGTCATCCAGCATCAGAGCCAAGCCTCCCGCTCAGCCCAGGGCAGCTGCTGTGGAGAGGCTGAGGGCAGGGGAGACTGTACTCCCCAAGGGGCACCAGGCTCCACAGGGGCCCGAGGAAGGGGGCCCTCTGCCCAGATCTGTCACCTTTCACCAGCCTCACTTGGCCTGGAGTCTCAGAGTCAAGCAGGAGGGCCTGGGGACAGTGAGTTGAAAGAGGACACACCCACTGCCAGCATGAAGAAGGGCCTGGGGGTGTCCCACCACATGCCAACCCTCCTGACATCCTGGTGCCCCTGTTCCTAACACAGACAGCAGGGAAGTGGTGAGGAGTCCACCCACACTCCAAGGACAGGGCTGTTGCTATGATGGCTGTCCTCCTCCATGGCCACGCGTGGGTCTTGGTTTTTTTAAAAACCCTGAAAAAGGTGATGGTGGTAGTTATGAAACAGGAGCTTGGAGGTCCAGTTTCAGGGGCCAAAGGGGTAGGTCTGTAGGGATGGGCAAGGGCTCATTTGCCTTCTGCTGGGCTCCAACTGCCTGCCAGTGGGGTTATCCCACTCTTGCATTGAGGTCGACACCGTTTGTAGTGCTTTTGGGTCACTGCAGGTCCCCCTCTCCTCACAATATTTGCAGAAGTTGGGAGCCGCTGGGCAGATCTCATTTAAGCCAAAAAAGCTTCACCATTATATGCCTGCTGATGTTTTCATTATGAAGCTTATTTTCCAGGATTTGTGGCTCTGCAGTTTTGACTTGAATCATAGTGGAAGTCAGTGAAAGATTCGCTCATTTTGAAATTTTATTTTATGTGGGGAAAATAGCTGTGCTTAAATCGGTTCAGTTGTTCCCTCTGACAACTGCCACTGGGGAGTCCCTGCACAGCGCTGGCTCCTGGTGGGGAAAGAGGAGCTCCTCAGGGCTTCTCGTGTTCACGTCTGGGGTCTCAGAGGGGAGTCGGGGGCTGCCTGTCATCTTGCCCTGAGGCCTTGTTGAGGCAATTTTCAGCACCCCCAGAAGGCCTGAAGACCCCTGAGAGGGTGGTATGGCCTCATCCAAGCTCCCCACCAAGCTCTGAACCTGGTCCCGGTTCTCCACCGGGGTGGGACTGCAGGGGTGGTGATCCATGAGTCCCTTGCTACATTCTGGTTGTGTCCAAAGGTGCTTCACCATGGGAAGTGCTTGCAGCATTCCTCGGGTCCTGGATGGAGTCCTAAGAGACCCCATCACACCTCCTGCAAAGGCTGTAACCATTTGTAAATGCATCTGACCTTTGTCTTCAGGGTCTGGATCTGCCCTGGAGGAAGGGAGACGAGGGGATGTCTGTGGAAACTGTTCGGGGTCACTGGGACCCATCAGACAATGGATCTGACAGAGCCACATGGAGGGAGAGACCACAGGATGGGAGGGGTGGGGATAGGGTGAGGGGAAAGTGGACAGACAGGCCCCAGGGCCAGGTGCCACCACTGCTCCACTCTAGCCCAGAGCTCTGTGCAGGAGTGTAGGTCCAGAGTGGCCAGATCCTGTTAGTGTTTGTTTTGTTTTTTAAAAAAGCTAAGAATCTGGCCGGTGCAGTGGCTCATGTCTGTAATCCCAGCACTTTGGGAGGTCGAGGTGGACTGATCACTTGAGGTCAGGAGTTCAAGGCCACCCTGGCCAACACGGTGAAACCCCGTCTCTACTAAAACTACAGAATTACCCAGGTGTGGTACCGGGCACCTGTAATCCCAGCTACTGGGGAGGCTGAGGCAGGAGGATTGCTTGAACCCGGGAGGCGGAAATGCAGTGAGCCAAAATCATGCACTACACTTCAGCCTAGACAACAGAGTGAGAACCTGTCTTAAGAAAAGCTAAGAATCTGTAACATACATTTATGTGGATTATCCTGATATTAGGGGCAGATCTAATTTGGAATGTGTTCTTCAAAGTTAGGTAATAGGTGGTGGTTGGTACCTCCTGTTGGTTGGAATAGCTGGGAGAACTGGATCTTTCCCATGCCCTAAACCCCTGCGGGGCTGAGACCTGCCCCCTAGGCCCTGTTTGGCTCCCTGCCTGCTCTCCCTGTGCCCCATGGGAGGACACAGAGGCGGTGGGTGGAAGGGGACCCACTGAATTACTTTCAGCCCCATAGCACCCCTGTGAAGCCAGACCCCATCCAGGTCATGAGCAGAGCATCTCCCCGGCCCCACTGACCAACAGGGACCGCACAGAGCCACTTGGTGGTGCTGTCTGGTTCAGCGGCCAGGAGCCCTGCCAGATACCCTGTCCACCATTCAGGTCTGACAGAGGACCTGGGGGGTCCAGAAGGTGACTAGTCAGCAGAGATAGAGGGGAGGCAAGGGCCAGGGAATGGGGTTCTGGGGAGCACACCTAATTAAAACCTTCCTTCATTTATGCGGTTACTCACATACAAATATTTATACCCACTGGCAAGCTTCTGTTGCTGTAGCAAAGGAAGAATCATTTCCAGAAAAGCCTTGCTGGGGGTGGGCACTCCCTCCAGTATCCACCTGGGGATGGAGGCGTGGGTGCCTATAGGTGTGAATGGAGGAGGATTTCTGACTTGGTGGCCTGCTTCCTGCAGTGATGGGGTGTGGCAGGCATGGCCGTCCTGGCTCCCTTCCAGCCTAGGGCACCGTGGCAGCCATGCCCAAGGGTCCCTTTGGAGACAGGCTTGGCACGGCCCAGCAGGGGGCGCTTTGCAGATTCACCTTCCCTGCTGCCTCTGTGTCATGGAGATGTCCCCGGGGCTGGGAGAGGGACTTGAGAGTCCTGAGGGCATTTAGGGAGGTGGCATCTGGGCGTGTGGTGCGAGCAGTGATGACGGTGTGAGCACTTAGTGACTACTGTGTACCAGGCTCTGTGTTTTCCATGCTTTACCAATATCCTCATGCTGGAGCCTCACTGGACCTGTCTCTATTTTACCGATGGGAAAACTGAAGCACGGAGAGGCAAAGTCACTTGCCCAAGGTCACACAGCCAGGAAGTGTCAGTGATTGAACTAAAAGCCGGGTCTTCAGATCCCAAAGATGTGAAGTCTTCTTGGTGACCTGACAACCACTCAGGGCTGGGAGCAAGCACTGTGCTACGAGATGCACAGCACTGGAGGGCCGGCCTGGGGTGGGGGTCGGGGGCCGCACGGCACTGCCCTGCAGACTACTGGGGTATGCTTCATTCCTGCTTACAGCAGATGTGTTCCGGTTCTTGTGCACACGTGTGTGTCCTGGTGAAGGGTCAGGTCCCCCAGTGTGTGCATGTGTGTGTGCATCTGGCCCTCGCCCATAATCTGGGTGTGTACGAGTATGTGTGCTCACCTCAGTATTATTGTCTGCCCATGGGTAGACAGGTGCCTTACGGCTCATATGGAAAGCTCTTCACCATGAAGTCTGGAGTGGCTACTGTGAGCATACCCTGACAATGTCACCTGCTAGGTCACAGGCCAGGCAGGGGCAAATGACTTGGGCCCCACAGGAGGAATTGTCTGTCAGTTGTCAGCCATAGAATTGGGTGACAAATTGCCATTCCGGCAGGCACTCAGCAAAGCCAATTATTGTAACCCCTTGCCCACGACCCGCACAGACCAAATAATGAAATTACATTCATAATATTTCAGGTCGAGTGATTGCTGCTTGAATTAGTTCCTTCCCAGAACCCAGCCAGAAGTAGCAGCAGTAATTAAAGGATTTTCTGGGCTTAAATCAACTGCGCACATCAAGCGTGTACAACACACAGGGCTTGCAAAATGTGTGGGCTTCGGCCCTTCACTGGGGAGTAAGGAGGACAGTCCGTGATTGTGGGAGGACTGCAGGCTGGGAGGAGGCGGATTCTTCCTGCTGGAGAAATTTTCCACTTCCACTAATTTATTTTAGACACATTTACTGAAAGATCCCTGTTCCAAAGGGGCCTCACAGTGAGTAAGACGATGGGGACTTTCTGGGGTCCACCCCAACTCCTCCCAAGCCAGGCATTTCAGCAGTGTTGCAGGGGTGGGGTGCTCTATTGCCCAGACTAGAGTGCAGGTCAGAGTTCACTGCAGCTTTGAATTCCTGGGCTCAAGCAATTCTCCCACCTCAGCCTCCCCTGCAGCTGGGACCACAGGCACGCACCACTATGCCCAGCTAACTTTTTCATTGTTTTGTAGAGATAGGGTCTTGCTGTGTTGCCCAGGCTAGTCTCGAACTCCTGTTCTCCTGAACGAGTGATTCTCCTGCCTTGGCCTGCATAAGTGCTGGGGTTACAGGCATGAGCCACCGTGTCCAGCCCAATTTTAGGATATTTCCATTGCCCCCGCCACCAAATCTTTTGCACCCATTTCAGTCACTCCCCATTTCCACCCTCAGCCCCAGGGGACTGTGAATCTCCTTTTTATCACTATAGCACTGCCCTTTCTGATCATTTCATATCGATGTAATCATGCACTGTGTGGTCTATTATATCTGGTTTCTTTCAGTCAGCATAATGTTTTTGAGAGTCATTTTTTTATATTTACTCATATCAGTTTGTTTCTTTTTATTGCCAAATAATATTATTCTATTACATGGAATTGTGGTTGATCTGTTCATCAGCTGATGGATATTGGATTGTTTATACTTTCCGTCTATTATGACTAATGCAGCTATGAACACTGATGTGAACGTTTTTGCGCAAACCTGTGTTTTCATTTTTCTCGGGTAGATATTTAGAAGTCGAATGGCTAGGTCATAATAGTAAATTTCCATTACATTTAAAGGATACTGACAAACTGTTGGCTAAAATTGCTGCACCATTTTACCTTCTCATCAGCCGGGTATGAGGCTTCCAGTCACTGCACATTCTCATCAAGACTTATTATTACCCGTCTTTTTAATTATAGTTATCCAGTGGGTGTGAAGCGGTGTCTCACTGTAGTTTTAATTTGTATCTCTCTAATGATGAAGGATATTGAGCATATTTTCATGTGCTTATTAGCCCCTTGGATATACTCTTGAGTGAAATATCTATTCAAGGTTTGGCCCATTTTAAAAATCGGGTTATTTGTCTTTTCATTGTGTTGTATTTCCTAGATGTAAGTGTTACTCGATTTGCAAATAACTTACCCCATCGGTGGCTTGTCTTTTCATTTTCTTAATGGTGTCTTTTGGAGTGGAAAAGTTTTTAAATTTAAAGTGCAATTCATTTTTTTTCTTTGATGGGTCATGCTTTTTGTGTTGTATCTAAGAAACCTTTGCCTCATCTTAGATCATAAGGATTTTCTCTTAATGTTTTCTTAAATTTTTTTTTAGTTTTGGCTGTTACTGGTTCATTTTGAGCCATACTTTGGGTATTACCTGAGGTCTAACTTCTCTTTGCATGTGAATATCCAATTACCCCAGTTCCCAGCGCGTGTTAAAGACTATCTTTTCCCTATGGAATTGCCTTCACACCTTGGTCAAAAATAGACCATAAATGTAAGAGTTTATTTCAGAATCTCAGTTTACTTTGTTGATCTGTATGTCTGTCTGTCCTTTTTGCCAACAGTTCAATGTCTTGATTAGTATAGGTTTATAATAAGTTGTGAAGTCAAGAAGTGTAAATCCTTCTGTTCTTTTTCAAAATCGTTTTGGGTGTTCTGAGTCTTTTGCATTTCCATGTAAATTTTAGGATCAGTTTGTCAATTTCTGCCAAAAAGAACAACACCTACTGGGACTTGATAGGAACGGCACTGGCTCTGATGATAAACTTGAGAGAATTGTCTTCTTGACAGTGCTGAGTCTTCCAATCCATGAACATGGAGTATCTCTCCACTTATTTAAATCGTCTTTAATTCCTCTTAGCAGTATCTTGTAGTTTTCAGTAAACAAGTCTCATTTTTCTTTAGTTAAATGTATTCCTAAGTATTTTACCTTTTTTTGATGCTGTAGTGAATGGAATTTTTTTTTTTGGGGGGGGGCAGAGTTTCACTCTTGTTACCCAGGCTGGAGTGCAATGGCACGATCTCGGCTCACCGCAACCTCCGCCTCCTGGGTTCAGGCAATTCTCCTGCCTCAGCCTCCTGAGTAACTGGGATTACAGGCACGTACCACCGTGCCCAGCTAATTTTTTGTATTTTTAGTGGAGACAGGGTTTCACCATGTTGACCAGGATGGTCTCGATCTCTTGACCTCGTGATCCACCCGCCTCGGCCTCCCAAAGTGCTGGGATTACAGGCTTGAGCCACCATGCCCGGCCTGGAATTGTTTTTCTAATTTCGTTTTGGGATCATTCATTGCTAATAATAGAAAGGCAATTGATTTTTGTATATTTATCTTGGACCCTGCAACTTGTTAGTTAATTCTAATAATTCTTCATGTAAATTCCCTAGGATTTTCTACATTCAGGATTATACTGTCTGCAAATAAAGAGATGTTTACGTCTTCACTTCCAACCTGAATGCCTTTTATTTCTTTTTCCTGCCTGATTGAACTGACTGGAACCTCTAGTATGATAGGAATTGAAGTGGTGAGAATAGACATGACATCCATGTTTTGTTCTGGTCTTGGGGGAAAAACATTCCATCTTTCACCAGTAAGTATAATGGTTGCTGTAGGATTTTTGTAGATGACTTTTATGACTTTGAGAAAATTCCCTTCTATTACTTGTTTACTGTGAAAAAAAAAATTTTTAACCATGAATGGGTGTTGGATTTTGTCAAATACTTGCTCTACATCTACTGAGATGATTATATAGCTTCATCCTTTATTCTGTTAAAGTAGTATATTCTACTGATACATTAACCTCACATTCTTGGGATAAATGTCACTTGGTCATGGTGTATAATTCTTTTTATATGTGGCTGAATTAAGTTTGCTCAAATTATGTTTTTCGTTTTGTTTTCTTTTGTCTTGTTTTTGAGGGCTAGTTGTAGTTTTCTTGTGATGTCTTTGGCTTTGCTATCAGATTAATACAGGTTTTAAAATAAGTTGGGAAGTGTTTTTTTTCCTTGTACCCTATTTCCCTGGGAGGATTGGATTTATTTCTTTTTAAGTGTTTGTTAGAATTTATCGGTGAAGATATCTGAGACAAGACTTCTCTTTGTGATACATTAATGTTTTTAAAGATGGAGTTTTGCTATGTTTCCCAGGCTGGACTCTAAGTCCTGGGCTCAAGCAAGCCTACCTCCTGCCTCAGCCTCCTAAGTAGCTGTCACTACAGGTACATGCCACTACACCTGGCTCCAGGCATTAAAATTTTATTTTCTAGTTCAGTGTCTCCACCATAGATCTACTCATGTTTTCTGTTTCTTCTTGAGTCAGCTTCAGTAATTTATGTCTTTCTGGGGCTTTGTTCATTTCATTCAAGTTGTCTCACTTGTTTAGCCTAACAGCATTCATAGTATTCTCTAATAACCACTAGTGAGGTCCTCATTTTCATTTCTGATTTTAGTAACTTGTGTCATCTCTCTGCTTCCTTTCAAAGTCTACTTAAAGGCTTGTCAGTTTTGCTGATCTTTTCAAATAACCAGCATGTAGTTTTACTGCTTTTGTCTGTTGCTTTTCTGCTTTGTGTTTCATTACTTCCCCTCTTCTGTTTGCTTCAGGTGTCGTTTGTTCTTCTTTTTTCATTTCTTAAGGTGGAGGACGAAGCTATTGATTTGAGGTCCTTCTTTTCTAATAGACATCACTGCTATACATTTTCCTCTAAGCACTGTGTTAGCTTTAGTCAACTTTAATTTTTTCATTTCCAGATCTCCTTATTAAATTTCTGTCTCATCTGCTGATCTGTTGGTTCTCCCAACTTTATCACAACCTTGGGCTAGCTGAGACTTTTGAATTCTTTTCAACAACACTCTTGGTCATAGAATATTCCAATCAGTGTTCATGCCTGATTCCCTTGATAGAATGTAAGCCCCAGGGAACTGGGCAAGCTGATGAAAGCAGTCCCAGGCTACAATGCCCTAACCTCACACCAGTCAGTAGATTTTCCTGAGTAAATGCTTCTTGATATATTGTATGTTTTTGGTCAGTTTCCAGAGTTTTCTTTTTTTTTTTAAGGGATAGGGTCTCAGCCTGTCATCCAGGCTGGAGTTCAGAGGTATGATCATAGCTCACTGTCATTGCAACCTCAAGTTCCTGAGCTCAGGGATCCTCCCTCAGCCCCCCAAGTAGCTGGGTCTACAAGCGTATACTACCATATCAACTTATTTCTTTATTTTTTGTTGTTGTTCTTGAGATGGGTCTCGCAGTATTATCCAGGCTGGTCTTGAGGTCCTGATCCCAAGCAATCCTCCTGCCTTGACCTTTCAAAGTCCTGGGATTCCAAGTGTGAGCCACCGTGCCTGGCCCAGAGTTTTAAAATGGTGGTGGTGGTTTTCTCACAGTGCTGGAGGCCAGAAGTGTGAGATCAAGGCATTGGGGAGGGTTGGTTTCTTCTGGGACCTTTCTCCTGGGTTTGTAGATGGCCGTCTTCTTCCTGTGTCCTCCCGTGGTTTTCTCTCTGCCGCTGTCTGCATCAGAATTTCCTTTTTTTATAAGAACACCAGTTAGAGTGATCATTAGGGTCTACCCTAATGACCATTTTTGATACCAGTGGGCTGAGGTAGGTCCCCGAACACCAGTGGGACCTCCGCTGCAACCAATGTCTAGGCTCTTGATACCCTTGCAAGAAGGAATTCAGAAAATAGTGCAAAGTATGGAGATTTATTGCAAAATGAAAAGTACACACTTTGGCTGGGCGAGATGGCTCTCACCTGTAATCCCAGCACTTCGGGAGGCTGAGGCGGGGAGATCACCTGAGGTCAGGAATTCAAGACCACCTGACCAATATGGTGAAACCCCGCCTCTACTAAAAATACAAAAATTAGCCGGGCACGGTGGTGTGCACCTGTGGTCCTAACTACTGGGGAGGCTGAGTGAGACAGGCAAATTGCTTGAACCCAGGAGGTGGGGGTTGCAGTGAGCTGAGATCACACCTGGACTCCAGCCTGGGTAACAGAACAAGACTCCATCTCAAAAAAAAAAAAAAAGTACATGCTCAAGAGAGGAGTGCCCGCAGACTGAAGAGTCTCACAGTAGGGTGTGGGGCTGCTACCTTTATGGACTTTTTAACCCAGGGTTGGAATAGTCATGAAAATTCCCGGGGGAAAAGTGGAAATCTCTTAGAACGGAAGTGCCATGGATTTTTGCAGCAAACACAGGTGGTCTCAGAACTGTCACAGCGCTGGTTGGTGTGTGAGTTAGGATGCTAATGAGCACACGGCGAGCTCCTGGGAGAAACTGAGTTCAAATCTAGTGCCATGTTAGCCCAGTTGGTCTTAGTCAGCTTGGTCCACACCCTGTTTTTCAGGGTCTTGTCAGCCTATAGCCTCCAGTCATGTGAAACTACTGCCTGGAATTTTTATTCTCCTGGGGCCACCCTGTTTTATTCCTGTCTCATTTTAACTTAATTACCTCTGCAAAGACTCTATCTGCAGTCACATTCAGAGGTACTGGGGGTCAGGACTTCAAGGTGGATTTGGAGGGGAATGCAACTCATTCTATTACAGATGGACTTGCAGTCTCCATCCTGGCGGAAGACCCCTAGTGTGTGCAGGCTGGGAAGGGAGCCAGGCTCTGATCATTCAGTCTGAAGCATCCCAGTTGGCCCTCCTATTTCAGGGTTGCCTGCTCCTCCTCCCAGCTTGGAGTCTGTGGGTTCTTTGCAGTTTCCTCAGCAGGTCGCTAGGGGATAGTTGCCTGGTCACGGGATTTTCTCCCCTCTCCCTCCCTCTCTCCCTCCCCTTCCCCCTCCCTCTCTCCCTCCCCTTCCCCCTCCCTCTCTCCCTCCCCTCCCCTCCCCTCCCCTCTCTTTCCCCCTCCCCCCTCCTCTCCCCACTCTTTCCCCCTCCCCCTCCCCCTCTCCCTCCTCC
>CAUYOR010040074.1:0-13519 GCA_963573925.1 Callimico goeldii | reverse complement strand
AATGATTGTTTCTTTTGCTGTACAGAAGCTTTTGGGGTTTAATTAAATGCTATTTGTCTGTTTTGGCTTTTGTTGCCAATGCTTTTGGTATTTTAGTCATGAAGTACTTGCCTATGCCTATGTCCTGAATGGTTTTGCCTAGGTTTTCTTCTAGGATTTTCATGGTGTTAGGTTTTATGTTTAACTCTTTAATCCATTTGGAGTTAATTTCAGTGTAAGGTGTCAGGAAGGGCTCCAGTTTCTGCTTTCTGCACATGGCTAGCCAGTTTTCCCAACACCATTTATTAAACAGAGAATCCTTTCCCCATTGCTTGTTTTTGTGAAATTTGTTAAAGATCAGATGGTTGTAGATGTGTGGCATTGCCTCTGAGGCCTCTTTTCTGTTCCATTGGTCTACATCTCTGTTGTGGTACCAGTACCATGCTTTTTTGACTACTGTAGCATTGTAGTATAGTTTGAAGTCAGGTAGCGTAATGCCGCCAGCACTGTTTTTTTTTTTTGCTTAAAATTAACTTGGCTATGCAGCTCTCTCTTGGTTTCATATGAAGTTTAAGGTGATTTTTTCCAGTTCTGTGAAAAGGGTCATTGGTAGCTTTATGGGGATAGAATTGAATCTATAAATTACTTTGGGCAGTATGGCCATTTTTACGATATTGATTCTTCCTAACCATGAGCATGGAATGTTTTTCCATCTGTTTGTATCCTCTCTTATTTCCTTGAGCAATGGTTTGTAGTTCTCCTTGAAGAGGTCCTTTACATCCTTTGTCAGTTATATTCCTAGGTATTTTATTCTTTTTGTAGCAATTGCGAATGGCTGATTGTTCTTGATTTGGCTCTCTTTAAGTCTGTTATTGGTGTATAGGAATGCTTGTGATTTCTCTACACTGACTTTGTACACTGAGACTTTGCTAAATTTTGTTATCTCTTTCAGTAGATTTTGGGCTTATATGATGGGATCTTCTAAATATACCATCATGTCGTCTGCAAATAGAGACAATTTGACTTCCTCCTTTCCTAATTCAATACTCTTTATCTCTTTTTCTTGCCTGATTGCTCTGGCTAGTACTTCCAATACTATATTGAATAGGAGTGGTAAGAGAGGGCATCCTTGTCTAGTGCCAGATTTCAAAGGGAATGCTTTCAGTTTTTCCCCATTTGGTACTATATTGGCTGTAGGTTTGTCATAAATAGCTTTTATTATTTTGAGATATGTTCCATCAATACCTAGTTTATTGAGAGTTTTTAGCATAAAGGGCTTATGAATTTTGGTGAAGGCCGTTTCTGCATCTATTGAGATAATCATGTGTTTTTTTGTATTTGGTTCTGTTTATATGGTGAATTACATTTATAGACTTGTGTATATTGAACCAGCCTTGCATCACCAGGATGAAGCCTACTTGAACATGATAGATAATCTTTTTGATGTGCTGTTGTAATTGGTTTCCTAGTATTTTATTGAAGATTTTTGCATCTATGTTCTTCATTGATATTGGCCTGAAGTTTTCTTTGCTTGTTGAGTCTCTGCCAGGTTTTGGTAACAGGATGATGTCGGTCTCATAAAATGATTTGGGAAGGATTCCCTCTTTCTGGATTTTTTGGAATAGTTTCAGAAGGAACAGTACCAGCTCCTCTTTGTGTGTCTGGTGGAATTCGGCTGTGATCCCATCTGGACCTGGGTTTTTTTGGTTGGTAGGCTATTAATTGCTGCTTCAACTTCAGCCCTTGTTATTGGTCTATTCAGGTTTTTAACTTCTTCCTGGTTTAGGCTTGGGAGTGTGTGAGTGTCCAGGAATTTATCCATTTTTTTTCCAGGTTTACTGGTTTATGTGCATAGAGTTTTTTGTAGTAATCTCTGATGGTGGTTTGTATTTCTGTGGAATCTATAGTGATATTCCCTTTATCATTTTTATTGTATCTGTTTGAATATTCTCTCTTTTCTTTTTTATTAATCCAGTTTGTGGTCTGTCTATTTTGTTGATCCTTTCAAAAAACCAGCTCCTGGATTTATTGATATTTGAAGGGTTTCTTTGTGTCTCTATCTCTTTCAGTTCTGCTCTGATCTTAGTTATTTCTTGTCTTCTAGATTTTTAGTTTTTTTTTTTTTTTTTTGTTTTTTTTTTTTTAATCTTGCTTCTTTAGGTGTTTCAGTTTTGATGATAGGGTGTCAATTTTAGATCTTTCCTTGCTTCTCATTTGGGCATTTATTGCTATAAAATTTCCTCTTGACACTGCTTTAAACATGTTCCAGAAATTCTGGTACCTTGTGTCTTTGTTCTCATTGGTTTCAAAGAACATCTTTATTACTGCCTTCATTTCATTGTTTATCCAGTCAACATTCAAGAGCCAGTTGTTCAGTTTCCATGAAGTCGTGTGGTTCTGAGTTATTTTCTGAATTCTGAGTTATATTTTGATTGCACTGTGGTCTGAGAGACTGTTATAATTTCCTTTCTTTTGCATTTGCCGAGGAGTGATTTTCTTACAATTATGTGGTCAATTTTAGAGTAGGTGTTATTTGGTGCTGAGAAAAATGTATATTCTGTGGATTTGGGGTGGAGAGTTCTGTAAATGTCTATTAGGTTTGCTTGGTCCAGGTCTGAGTTCAAGTCCTGGATATCCTTGTTAATTTTCTGTCTTGTTAATTTGTCTAATATTGACCCTGGAGTGTTAAAGTCTCCCATATTATTGTGTGAGAGTCTAAGTCTCTTTGTAGGTCATTAAGAAGTTGCTTTATGTATCTGGGTGCTCCTATATTTGGTGCATATATATTTAGGATCCTTAGTTCCTCTTGTTGCATTGATCCTTTTACCATTATGTAATGTCCTTCTTTGTCTCTTTTGATCTTTTTTGGTTTAATGTCTATTTTAAGAGAGACTAGGATTGCAATTCCTCCTTTTTTTTTTTAACTCCCCATTTGCTTCATAAATCTTCCTGCGTCCCTTTATTTTGAGCCTATGTATATCCTTGTGTGTGAGATGAGTTTCCTGGAAAGAACACTGATGGGTTTTGACTTTTTATCCAATTTGTCAGTCTGTGCCTTTGATTGGGGCATTTAGCCCATTTACATTTAAAGTTAATATTGTTATGTGTGAATTTTGTCCTGCCATTTCGATGCTAGCTGGTTGTTTTTAACCATTAGTTGACTCAGTTTCTTCATTGTGTCAATGCTCTTTACCATTTGGTATGTTTTTGAAGTAGCTGGTACTGGTTGTTCCTTTCTATGTTTAGTGCTTCTTTCAGGAGCTTTTATAAAGCAGGCTTGGTGGTGATGAAATCTCTGAGCAATTGCTTGTTCATAAAGGATTTTATTTCTCCTTTGCTTATGAAGTTTAGTTTGGCTGGATATGAAATACTAGGTTGAAAGTTCTTTTCTTTAAGGATGTTGAATGTTGGCCCCCACTCTCTTTTGGCTTGTAGGGTTTCTGCTGAGAGATCCACTGTGAGTCTCATTGGCTTCCCTTTGTGGGTAACCTGATCTTTCTCTCTGGCTGCGTTTAGCATTGTTTCCTTCATTTTAACCCTGGTGAATCTGAAGATTATGTGCCTTGCAGTTGCTCTTCTTGAGGAATATCTGTGTGGAATTATCTGTATTTCCTAGACTTGAATATTGGCCTTCCTTGCTAGGTTGGGGAAGTTCTCCTGGATCATATCATGAAGAGTATTTTCCAGCATGGATTCATTCTCTCCATCACATTCAGCTACACCTATCAAACGTAGATTAGGTCTTTTCACATAATCCCATATTTCTTGGAGGATTTTTTCATTTATTTTTACTCTTTTTTTTTTCTAATCTTGCCTTCTCATTTTATTTCATTGAGTTGATCTTCAATCTCTGATATCCTTTCTTCTGCTTGGTCTATTAGGCTATTGAAACTTGTGTATGCTTTGCATAGTTCTATTATTGTGTTTTTCAACTTTATCAATTCATTTATATTCCTCTCTAAGCTGTTTGTTCTCATTAGCATTTTATCAAACCTTTTCTTCAAGGTTCTTAGTTTCTTTGCATTGGGTTAGAACATATTCTGTTAGCTCAGAAAAGTCTGTTATTACCCACTTTCTGAAGCCTGTTTCAATCAATTCATCAGACTCATTCTCCATCCAACCTCGTTCTCTTGCTGGTGAGGAGTTTTGTTCCATTAGAGGAGGAGAGGCATTCTGGTTTTGGGTGTTTTCATCCTTTTTGTACTGGTTTCTTTCTATCTTTGTGGATTTATCTACCTGTGGTCTTTGTAGTTGTTGATTTTCAGATGGGGTTTCTGAAGGACATCCTTTTTGTTAATGATGAAGTTATTTCTTTCTGTTTCTTAGTTTTCCTTCTAACTGTCAGGACCCTCTGCCGTAGGACTGCTGGAGGTCCACTCTAGACCCTGATTGCCTGTGGATCACCTGCAGCAGCTGCAGAACAGTAAGGATTGCTGCCAGTTGCTTATTCTGTTATCTTTGTCCCAGAAGGATACCTGCCAGATGTCAGCCTCAGCTCTCCTTTATGAGGTGTCTCTTTGGTTATATGGGGAATGTGGAGCTGCTTGAGGAGAAAATCTGTCCCTTATAGGAGCTCAAGTGCTGAGCTGTGGGCAGGTACCTGTTCAGAGTTGCTGGGCAGGTATATTCAAGTCTGCTGTAGTGGAACTCGTAACTGCCTTTTTTTTCCCAGGTGCTTTATCCTGGGAAGGTTGGGCTTTATTACAAGTTCCTGTCATGCTTCTGCCTTTTTTCAGAGATGCCCTGCCCAGCGAGGAGGTAGCCAAAGTCACAATCTTCCAGCAGAGGTGTTGCTGAGGTGCCGTGGGTTCTGCTCAGCTGCTGTGTGAACTTCCTTGTAGTTTTGTTTATAGGGGTATGGTTAGAACTGCCTCAGTAATGGTGGTCTGCCTCAGTCATGGTGGACTGTCTCTGTAATGGTGACTGTCTTGGTAATGGTGGATTGCCTCAGTAATGGTGGACTGTCTTGGTAATAGTGAACTGCCTCAGTAATGGTGGACTGCCTCAGTAATGGTGGACTGCCTCAGTAGTGGTGCACTGCCTTGGTAATGGCAAATGCCCTTCCCGCCACAGAGCTGTACTATCCCGGGTCCAGCTGTGCTTGCTGTGAAACTCTCAATCCAGAGCGTTTCAGATTGCTGGTCTTTGTGGGAGTGGGACCAGCTAAGCCAGATCACCTGGCTCCCTGTTTCAGATCCCTTTTTTTCAGTTGAATGGGTGTCTCTGTCTCCCAGGTGTTCCAGTTGCCAGTTGAAACGGCACCCAGAGTTGTGTGAGTTTTTGTGCAGAGACCCACTGCGCTGGCTGAAACAGCCATGCTAGAGACTCATGGTGCTTTTCCACCTGGGAATCTCCTAGTCTGTGGGCAGCAAAAATTCATTTGGAAATGCAGTGATCACTCACCCTCTGCGTTTTTGCTGGAAACTGCAATCCAGGGCTGTTCCTATCCGACCATCTTGGATCAAGCTACAATGATAGGTTTCTTCCAAAGTGGGATAAGAGGGTTTGTGTGAACAAAAGACAGTTAAAATGATGATAATTTTTGGGAGGCCAAGGTGGGTGAATCCCGAGGTCAAGAGATCAAGACCATCTTGGTCAACATGGTGAAATCCCATCTCTACTAAAAATACAAAAAATTAGCTGGGCACAGTGGCACATGCCTGTAATCCCAGCTACTCTGGAGGCTGAGGCAGGAGAATTGCCTGAACCCAGGAGGCAGAGGTTGCAGTGAGCCAAGATCGTGCCATTGCACTCCAGCCTGGGTAACAAGAGGGAAACTCCATCTCAAAAAAAAAATAATAATAATAATAATAAATAAAATGATGGTAATTTAATGCAAATTTCTAGAATGGTACTGTTTTATTTATAAGAATTTAAGATACAATGCAATAATCATTAAAGCCAATCTTGGTTTCAGAAGAAAATCACGACAACTAGTTCCATTCCATTTTTTTTGTTTTTTTTTTGACACAGAGTCTCACTCTGTCACCCAGGCTGGAGTGCAATGGTGCCATCTTGGCTCTCTGTAACCTCTGCCCCCGGGTTAAGAGTGATTTTCTTGCCTCAGCTTCCAGAGTAACTGGTATGTCAGACATCCATCACCAGATTCAGGTAATTGTTTTGTATTTTTAGTAGAGACAGGATTGTACCATGTTTGCCAGACTGATCTCGAACTCCTAACCTCAGGTGATCTGCCTGCCCGGCCTCCCAAAGTGCTGGTATTATAGGAGTGAACCCCTACATCTGGCCCCATTCTCCTTTTTGATGTAATTAGACCAGACAACCTTGGAAATCACTGTGGTTATACATTGTGTATCTTGATTTCAACAAACATTTAACAAATTTTTTTTCAATATTTTCTTTTAAAATTTGAAGGCATATGAATTTATGCTAATACAATTAAATGATTTCTAATTAATTGAGCAAGCATACTCAAATAGACCTAGCTACTGAAATGTCAGATATCAGTAGTGACAAAAATCACAGTTACTTTTGCACCAACCTAATAGGTTAGTAAATATATTTAATATTTTCATATTGCTTAGTGTTAAAAGGTAACTTACATGAAGTTCTGAGCACAAGTTAAAAGAACCCGTGGCTGACACAAATGTGGTATTTTAAATTTTAGAATTCTGATTCAGAAAATTTCTTCTTTTATAACAATGCATACAGTTTAACAAGGTATATGGTTAAGGAGAAAAAAGAGAACTTGACACATTAAATTTCAAAAGGACCAGCTCGGCAATTACAAGACAGGGAAAAGACTATTTTAACAGCATTTTCTGTGAAAACTAACTGTAGGCACCAGGCTATAATTGACTGCAATCTCAGCGTGAAGCATCAGCATGATGTGGATGCCAAAAGAAAAAAATAATCTAAAATTATTTGAGCCGCATTATTAAAGAGTAATTGTCAGAACAGGAACACTATGGGCCTCTTTACCCCATCCTCATCAAATCAGTGCTAGACTGTGCTGTTAAGTTTTAGACATTGTGTTTTAGTTTGAAATTGGCAAGTTTCAAAATCAAAGTTCATCAGAACATGGGCAATTTTGAAATGTATGCCAATTAGAGAAATGGCTCACCTTGGGAAAAACCATATTAAAAGGATTTGATAACTTTTCTAAGTGACTCTCTGACTACCTAAGTGAGAAAAAGATGAAGGGATAGTTAAATTTGGGTAATACACACAAACACACACACATTCTCTATTATGGGATGAGGTTGCACAGAACTTTGTGAGCTGGTTGCTACTGGAAACAACTACAAAAGTCAGTAGCGTTAATGATGCATCTGTACACTTCTATGGTATTATGCCAGACACAAAAATCATCCTAGAAAATACATATTGCTTTCATGCTTTTTAATTTTTTTTTTAATGAAGGCTTTAGAATCAGAGAATGTAGTTCATTTGACTGTGTTCTTATATCTTGTAAGCAGCTAACCATAGTGATTTCATCTGTAACGATGCTTGGTAGGGCAAAGCTCTCACGGCTACACAGCTGTTACCTGTGGGTGGTTGTTGCCATGGGTGAAATCTGAGTCTCATGCTTCTTTCAAATCCCAAACTACATTGAAACTTACCTTTTATCATAGGTTAAGTGGTCAAATTAATTTCCTTATGGATTTTCAGATTAATTAACAGATTCATTTTGTTCTTGTTTTCTTATCAATTCACATTCAAATAATCCCTGATATATTAAAGTTTTTACTTTAGCTTAGAAAGCAAAAACAATAATCAGTTTTCCTTTTTCTAAAGTGTCTAAAATATGTCATGATGTAAGGATTTAAAGCGATTAGTAAGTATAATGCAACAAGAAAACATATGTGATTTCCTTAAGGCTCACAAGAATAATCGAAAATATATATGGTAACTATAACTATGTGAGTCAGTTATTTTGGACATCAAGAAACAAAGGCCCAATTTTTGCCTATGACAAGGCAATTAGTTTTGGATGGCTTCCTCTCGACTCTTTTCCCCATCATAATGCAATAGAACTATATTTCCTCTAAGCAGAAAACCATAATCCATTTTTCAAGCACCTCAGGGTATTTCTTAGGTGATTCCTTAGAGTGGCCTATGCCAAAGTTGCATTGCTTTGAGCATTTAGAAAGTATGAAAATTTCAGCTTGTTATCTTAAATAAAATAAAAATACAGTGAATGGATGTCAAAATGTATCTGCAACATATGCTAGGGTAAACTGAACAATTAATAAGATAGTGTTGTGTTAAGAGAGATTGCTGTTGCTGGATATTCCTGAAAAATGGCAAGTGACAGTCAAATATAATCACAATGTGCTTAAAAATATTTAGGATTTCTAATAACCATCAAAATCCTATGGATGGGAACTTTCCACATTAAATTTCAAAAGAAGGAACTTCTTTTATTCTTTCAGCAACTTTTAGTCTGTGCTGTTTTTGTGTGTGTTGGTGGGGAGGGTTGTGTTTTATCTTTTAAACTAATTTCTGTGATTTATTTTTGTCTGATTTAAACTTAAAAAATTCTGATGAGGGAAAGATTGGAAGTATATGGAAACTTCCCAGGTTAGTCTATATTCTACTTTGAAAATACCCAGGGGAGGCCAGATGCAGTGGCTTAGGCCTATAATCCCAGCACTTTGGGAGGCTGAGGCAAGCAGATCACTTGGGGTCAGGAGTTCAAAACCAGTCTGGGCAACATGGTGAAATCCTATCTCGTATAAAAATACAAAAATTAGCCAGGTGTGGTGGTGGGCACTTGTAATCCCAGCTACCCAGGAAGCAGAGGCACACGAATCTCTTTAACATGGGAGACAGAGGTCACCACTGTGCTCTGCCTGGATAACAAAGTGAGACTCTACTTAAAAAAAAAAGGAAGGGGAGGAAAGGGAGGAGAGGGGAGGGGAGGGGAAGGAATGGGAGGGGAAGGGAGGGGAGAGGAGAAGGGAAAATACAGGGGACATAGACATTTGATAAATTCTCAGTAAGAACAAGTGGTAATAGACTTTGCTGAATGCTGTGGGGTTTGTTCAAGCCTTTATGTTCCTACAAGATTTAGAGAGAAATAATGTATTAATAACATTCATCAGATCTCTAGATACATTCTGTCATTGCTGAGAGACAACTCATGAATACAACATTGAGAATAACTTTCCTCGTTTCTCTCTGATAAGGACTGAATGTTTCTTTGCTCCTCAAATTCATGTGTTGAAACACTTACCCCCAGTGTGATGGCATTTGGAAGTGGAAACTTTGGGAGATAGTGAGGATGATATTAGTAATGCGAGTAAGACTCCATGATGGGATTAATGCCCTTATGAAAAGATGAAGGGACCTGAGACCTCTCTCCCAATGAATGCACCAGGGAAAGGCCATATGAGGCCATAGCAGCAAGAGGGCCCCCACCAAGATCTGAACTTTGCTGAAACCCTGATATTGGACTTTCTGCCTCAAGAACCATGAGAAATAAAACTGTTTAAGCTGCCATCTATGTTATTTCTTTATAGGTGCCCAAACTGACTAAGACACTCTCCTTACCTTCCACTTGTAAATTCAGCAACAGTACCTCTGTCTCTGTAGAACAAAAAGTTCTAGGAATGAAATCACCAAGATTGCATCGAGAATCCTAGATTCGGGTTCTTGGTTATACAGAGACATATTATTGCCTAATGGTTGCCTAAGGATGAAAGGATCCTCTAAAAAATATTTGGTATAATCAAGGGTAAAAGCTGCATGACTAAAACAACTTCTGTCTGAAATAGACTTCTTCTTGAAGTCTCTTAGGATCCTCACTATGCCTGTGCAGTAAATACAGCTCCATCAAAACTCAGCCTGAAGCAGCCACAGACAGCTGCCTAGGTAGAAATAGTCAGTGATATCCACCTTAGAAAGGTGTGTTATGGCTTATTCCTTGGGGTCATAATCAAAATCATGATGTTTCTTATCTTTGTTTCAGGAGTAAGGACTTACAGAGAGCCTACATAAATTCATTATGAGTAACACATAAACAAGGAGCAACAAACTGCAGGTCTCAGGAGGCCTCTGAGGAGGAAGGCCTCTCCATGACTCATGTTCCAGTGCAGGGCGACCTAGGCTTTGTTACCATAAACATGCTCAAGGACGTAAAACCCCTTCATAGCACTATGACATAGCCAGACTTGTAGGCTCCTTGTAAGGCCCGAGTTCCACTAGCTGCACATAGATAATAAGCTAAAGATCACCACATGTTCTTGTTTTGTGAAACTCCTATACTGCCACTGTTATCAATCCTTAGGATGACACACCAGTTCCAGGTCACCGATTCAGTTCTGAGTCACTGATTCACTTCACCGTCATGTCACCCACTCCCCACCATTACTCTACCCCTACCCTGTAGATCAGAGTGATTGTAACCAATAAATAGTGGATAATCAGAGTTCAGGGCCTTCACTGCATCTTCCAAGAGTAATAAGTGATGGCCCCCTGGTCCCACTCTTTGCACTCTTACTCTGTCTTTTTCTCATTCCTTTATCACCACCAAACATGGGGTACCCACGGGAGATGTAGGGCTGGCTCCTTACATTCTGGTTCCCAATGTGGGGTTCATGATTCCCTACATTCTGACACCAATGTGTGGGGCTCATGGATCCCTACATCTTAATATGCCCAGCACAACCCCTTCTGTCAGATTCCTTACATTTTTGTTTGATAGCTCTAAATGATACCTGTGAATCTTTTCAGTAACTTCTTAAGTCAAACATAACCGTATTTTAAGTCTAACCACTCTTTCTTTTTCTTTTTGTAGAACTACGGGTATCACTATGTTGTCTGGGCTGGTCTCTAACTCCTAGACTCAAGCGATCCTCCCACCTCAGCCTTCCAAAATGTTGGGATTACAGGCATTAGCTAATGCACCTGGCCTGACCATTCTTTATGTTAAAATAATATCTGTTCGTTTTTAGGGACAGACAGAAAGACACTAGAATTCCTGATAATTGAGAAATTAAGCAGTTCTTAAAATAGGACAATTTACAATAGCTGAATCTCAAGAGAGTATACAGATTATAGTAAGAATTATCCACAGAGATTACTAGAATAATTTCTAGTAATAGATCTGTAAACCAGATGACAAGCTGCATGAAAATTTAGAATGAAAACTTAACGTTACTTAAAATCTCTCATTTATATTACAAAGATACAGATGCCAAAGATTTGACTATTATTAAGAACACAAAACATTTTGACTAATTTCTTTTCTTAAAAAAGGGTAGGCATTTTTCTTCAGTATTCCAAGTCATTCTGAAGAATAAATGAAACACAGACACTCAGACTTTGGTAAACTAAGATGAAAACCTTCCCAGACACATTTACTGTTAACATCCATGATAGTAAAAGTTTTTTAGAAAATTTTACAAGACTAAGATTTAAAACAGAAGTATTGTGTATAGAATATTTAACAGCTTCTCAAAACAGGTTGTAATGGTGTATATTTAGTAAATATTGATGAAGGAATAAATAAACAAATGAATGACAAATTCCAAATAAGTAGAGATTACGAACATTTTCTAGTTGTGAAAATCATTAGACTTTGAAAAACGGAATTCGTTTAAAATAGCAATAAATGTACCCCATGGAGCTAAGAAACCTACATTGATAACTTAAGGAAGGTTGAGAAAATAGCATTTTTTAAGTATGATAATATTCAAGGTATATAAAATGTTCAAATAGCTTCAATTTATTTATAATAAAAGACACTTTGTAAGCATAAAAATTATCCAGATTAAATTCAGTTTAATGCCTTTCCTTCTTATAAGTGTTTAAAATGAAACTGTTGAACAGATAGTAAAATAAAAATGTACTTATATACATACATACACATAAGCATTCATCTATGGAAAACCTTAGTAATACATAATAATGACATAAATAAATATTAAGGAAATGCAACACATTATTTAGAAAACCATTTTCTATGTGTATGTGTAGCATCTATCTTTCACTCTTCTGCTCTTTATTTTAAATGAAAAATAAAAGCTTACTAATGTCCTGATACTGGCCATCTGTTCTTTTTCCTCTGTTTTTCAAAGACCTGCCAGAGGCTTGTGAATTTTGTTTACTAAAATCAGTGGAGTATATTTTGACTTTTCAAAAAACTAGTTAAAATGAATAAAATGAATTAAAGCTAGATTATCCCTTTCATAGTTACATTTATGTACCTCATTCTTTACTGAATGTTCTCTAGATCTGATTCGCTCTAGGGAAGCATTCCCTAAAAATCTCTCTCATGAATCATTAGCTCTATTTATTGCTTCTCCTCAATCTACAAATTAATTCAATTAATTTTCTTTAACATAAAATCAACAGAACCTTCAAAACCAAATATTTATAAACACAGCTAATATTTACCATACTTTAAGTACTTAACTGAACTAACCTTGATGCAATCCCATGATATAAGTATATTACCTCTTTTGGCCAATGTAGTCATTACAATACAGAGAATTTAAGTAACACTTAAACCACTAAAAAACTGTCCAACCAAAGGTTTGAAATCCAGCTCGGGGCATGATTTGTCTGTTTAGTCACTCAGCACCGCAGTCTCCAAGCAAAAATGCAGACAAGATTACCTTCCTGACAGTACTTTTTACTGTGGTGAAGAATTCTACAACAAATTTACTGGCTTAAAAAACAAACATTTGTTAAGTCACATTTTTCATGGGTTAGGAGTCTGGGTACAGCTTGGCTCGTTTCTCTGCTCAGCAATCATAAGGGTGCAATGAAGGTATCACTGGACTTTGTTCTTTATGGAACTCTAGGTCCTCTTCCAAATTTCTGTGGTTGTTGTCAGATTTCAGTTTCTTGCAGTTACAGGACTGAAGCCTCTGCTCTTTTTGCTGGCTGTCAGCCGGGAGTCACCTTTAGCTCCTGAAGGTCCCATTTATTCCCTCCCACCTTGTCCTTCTCAGCTATCTCACAACATGGGCACTTACTTCTTCAAAGCCAGCAAATTATTTCTATATCCAGTCTGCTAAGCCCAGAGTCTCATATGATACCCCATCATCTTTGCCATACTCTTTTTAAATTTTTTAAATGTTTTAATCTTTTAATTTTAAAAATTTGATGGGTACAGAGTAGTTATATATATTTATGGGGTACATGAGATATTTTGGTACAGGAAGGCAATGGGTAATAATACCATCATAGAAAATTGGGTATTCATACTCTCAAGCATTTATCCTTCATATTACAAACAACATTTTAGCTGTTTCTTTTTTTTTTTTTTTTTTTTTCTGAGACGGAGTTTCGCTCTTGTTACCCAGGCTGGAGTGCAATGGCGCGATCTCGGCTCACCGCAACCTCTGCGTCCCGGGTTCAGGCAATTCTCCTGCCTCAGCCTCCCGAGTAGCTGGGACTACAGGCACGCGCCACCATGCCCAGCTAATTTTTTGTATTTTTAGTAGAGACGGGGTTTCACCATGTTGGCCAGGATGGTCTCGATCTCCTGACCTCGTGATCCACCCGCCTCGGCCTCCCAAAGTGCTGGGATTACAGGCTTGAGCCACTGTACCCGGCCCATTTTAGC
>CAUYOR010040072.1:0-20004 GCA_963573925.1 Callimico goeldii | reverse complement strand
CTGGTGGCTTAAAACACACACTTATTATCCAGCTGTCGTGGAGATTAGAATCTGATACAGTCTTGCCGGGCTAAAATTAGGATGTTGGCTGGGCTGCATTCCTTTCTGGAGCCTCTAGGGGAGAATCCATTTCCTTCCCTCTTCCAGCCTGAAGAAGCCACCTATGTGCCTTTACTTTTTTTTTTTTTTTTGAGATGGAGTTTCACTCTTGTCACCCAGGCCGGAGTGCAGTGGTGCAAACTCAGCTCACTGCAACATCCACCTCCTGGGTACCTGGCATGAGCATTACAGGCATGAGCCACCACACCTGGCTAATTTTTGTATTTTCAGTAGAGTTGGGGTTTCATCATGTTGGCCACGCTGGAATCAAAACTGATCCGTGCACCTTGGCCTTCCAAAGTGCTGGGATTACAAGCATGAGCCACTGCACCCGGCCTATTCCTTGACTTTTGACCTACCTCTATCTTTGAAGCCATCAACAAAAGGCCAAGACTTTCTCACATCTCCTGATGCTGCCTGTCTCTCCTGCCTCTCTCTTCCATTTTTAAGAACCTCTGTGAGGACACTGAGCCTCCTGGATAATCTACGACACACTCCCTATGTCCAGGCCAGATGGTTAACAACCTTAATGCATCTGCCACCTTAATTCCCCTTTGCATCCAAGCTAACATGCGCTTTCGTGATTAGAACACAGGCGTTATTCTTCTTACCGCAGTATCTACAGATACCTTCTCTTCAGCGGATCAGTTTACCCAAAGAATTCCCTCTTCCCCTGCCAATTTCTCTGCAAGCCTGGCTGCCAGCATCCTAGGGGCAAGGGGATCTGGTGATGCCACTACTTGGTTTGCAGGTGCCCCCTTAGTCTCTCTAGTTTCCAGATGATACCAGTGCCCTCGGCTGTGCCCAGTGCTCCCCAGTCCAGAACGTTGTCAGTCAAGTTCTTCCGACAATAAACCTCCAGTCCTGTGCCAGCTGCAGAAGGGATAATAGCTGGCAATGCAGGATACCATAGGGAATATAAGGGTCAACAGACTCTGAACCACTCCCCCTCCCCCCTCCCCTCCAGGCGGAGTCTCACTCTGTCACCCAGGCTGGAGTAGAGTGGTGCTCTCTTGGCTCATTACAGTCTCCACCTCCTGGGTTCAGGTGACTCTCCTGCCTCAGCCTCCCAAGTAGCTGGGATTATAGGCACCTGCCACCTTGCCTGGCTAATTTTTGTATTTTCCATAGAGACAGGGTTTCACCATGTTGGCCAGCCTGGTCTTAAACTCCTAACTTCAAGTGATCTGCCTGCCTCGGCTTCCCAAAGTTCTGGGATTATAGACATTTTAAGCCACCATGCCCAGCCTACTCCTCCTATTTTCAATGGTTCCCACATTGGTTCGGAGGCGGCTGGTGCCCCTGTTGCTGACACTCTCTAGGGTTCTGTGGCTCCGTTCAAGCTGATTTTTTGACTTTACTTCTTACAGACCCACACCATGCAGGCTTCTCCTGTATAGCAAGTCAGTTACTGCCTGTCCTGCTGCAATTTAGCTTTTGAAATATTGATGTTTCCTCTTTTGTTCCTATAGTCCTAATTCAGTGTATTTTCACATTCTCTAATTGTGTTAGGCTATTCTCTCATTGCTATAGAGATATACCTGATACTAGATAATTTATAAAGAATGGAGGTTTGATTGGCTCATGGTTCTGCAGGCTTTACAGGAAGGATGGTGCCGGCATCTACTTGGCTTCTTGGCTTCTGGGAAGGCCTCAGGAAACTTACAATCAGAGTGGAAGGCAAAAGGGAGCTAAGTATCACACAGCAAGGCAGGAGCAAGAGAGAGAGTGGCGGGGGGGACGGTGCCATACACTTATAAACTACCAGCTGTCACGGGAACTCACTCACTGTTGGAAGGGCAGCACCCAGCCATGAGGGACCCACCCCATGACCCAAACACCAGGCCCCACCTCCAACATCGGGGATCGCGTTTTAACATGAGATTCGGGGGGACAAATATCCAAACTATACCACTGACTGTCATCCTAGGGAGACTTTGAGAGGGACTGGAGAGATGGAGAGAGAGAGGGAGAGAGAGAGAGAGAGATGATAGACAGACAGACAGATAGATAATTTTTAATCTGCCATATTTAGCTAGAAGTCCCTATGACTTGTTTCTTAGGAGTATATGTAACTGGGGAACCAATTAGATTCTTTGTTTGGCATGAAAGCCAGTTCTTACTAGTCTTCATTAAACACCAGTGACAAAGAGTTCAGAATTTTTTTTTTTTCTGTGAAGGAACAAGTATGAAGTAAAGGTGACAGTTACCAAGTGGCAATCTCAAAATAGTAAAGTAAAAATAGCCTACTTCGCCTGGTCCCGAGTAGGTGCTCCATAAGGCATTTGTATGAATTACGTGATGCCTAAATTGTACTCCAAGAATCATGGACGTCCAGGCTTTAATCCCAGTATCTGAATGCACAGGGTCATGCATAGCGAGCTGGTGCTACAAACACTTCATGTATTCTTCTGAATTGAAACTAGGAAAGCAAGCTCACTTCTCATTCTAAATGTTCTAAATAGACAGTAAAAGGTACCATTTTCTAATCAGTTTCAATGAAGGTAAAAGACTTAATTCCCAGGAAAGCATCAGATAAAGCTTTGATATTTTATATACTAGTTATGCTGTTGGTAGCAGGTCAGATAAATTATGCATAGAAGACGTGGATTTTGTCACCTCCTAGTTACATTACTGTGTGATTATCTTTCTCCTTCCCCACAAAGCATGCTATTTCATTAATTACTCTTTCCTGATAATTTCCATTCAAGGAATAAAAACTGGGCCAAATATTATTTTGAAAATACAGGTGGGGCCAGGTGCGGTGGCTCACACCTGTAATCCCAGCACTTTGGAAGGCTGAGGCAGGTGAATCACCTGAGGTCAGGAATTCGAAACCAGCCTGACAACATGGTGAAAGCTTGTCATTACTAAAAATACAAAATTACCAAGGCCTGGTGATGCATGCCTGTAATCCCAACTACTTGGGAGGCTGAGGCAGGAGAATCGCTTGAACCTGGGGGGCAGAGGTTTCAGTGAGCTGAGATCGCACCATTGCACTGCAGCCTGGGCAACAAGAATTAAACTGTCTCAAAAAAAAAAAAAAAAAGAAAGAAAGAAAAGAAAAGAAAAGAAGAGGTGGATTGGGGATTATTGCCCAGCTGGAAGTAGCATGGTAGCTATCATCTCAGTCTTTTTTTCTTAGCACCATGGCTTTTTGGTTTTTTGTAAGTATTTGGTGCCCTTTTGCGTTGTCCTGTGCAGTATCTCTAAGTGAGGTTTGAACGAATCCTGACTTTATCGGGGCCTGCCGGCATGCTGCACTTTGCTCAGACTAACGCCAGCACAGATACTCAGCGGCCCCCAAACGAGGATGTTGGCTCCTCTCAGAAACCTTCCAGCCTTAGACCAATGTTTCCAATTGCTTTGGGCTTCTTTGACACCTGGGACCAGCAGCCACCCCAGGGTACACAGAAGCCTGGTTGTGTTAGCAAAGACCACTTCTTCTCTGAAATGCTACTAATAAACTGTTAACGTGACATTTTCACACACACATCTCCTTGCAAAGAACAGCCGGTTCAGCCCATGCAAAAAAGTTGACAGCAAAACAGTGCAGAATGAATGTTTATGATACACTTTGTTCCTTCAGAGTAAAAAAAAGAAGTTGTTTGATACATTGTATATGGCAGTACTTTATTGTACCAGAATTATCGCTCCAAGTTTGGGACCTCCTCTGACCAGCTTGGTGGATGAGAAAACAAAGGGGAAGAGTCTTTTTGATCTGTTCTGCAAAGACATGAAGGGAACTGAAGAGATACTTATTAGCCTTGTGACCTTGGGCGCAATCTTTCTTCTCTTAGGACCTCCTTTTTCTCATTTGTAAATGAGGATTTGGATTATTTATATATTAAAGTAAGCGGTTTCTTTCAATGTTAAAAAACTTGAGATTCCAAGATAGGCGATTTGCACAAAGCAGTGGGGGAAGAGAGTCCGTGAAAAGGCAAATCTCCCATCACGTAAGGACTTATCATCATATCCAGTTTGCATCTGGCACCTTTATACAAATATGGGTGTTAGAAATTTGTGATGAGTAAGGAATATACTGAAAGATTGAACAGAAAGAAATAACACTGAGGGCTTTTTAAAAATAGCAGTATTGATCGGGCACAGTGGCTCAAGCCTGTAATCCCAGCACTTTGGTAGGCCGAGGCGGGTGGATCATCTGAGGTCAGGAGTTTGAGACCAGCCTGGCCAACATGGTGAAACTCCGTCTCTACTAAAAATACAAAAAATTAGCCAGGAGTGGTGGCATGTGACTGTAATCTCAACTACTTAGGAGGCTGAGGCAGGAGAATTGCTTGAACTCAGGAAGTGGAGGTTGTGGTGAGTTAGTATCATGCTGTTGCACTCCAGCCTAGATGACAGAGTAAGACTCCAACTCAAAAATGAATGAATGAATCAATGAATGAATATAGCAATACTGTTGTTTGAAGAGCTCTGTGCTTTGGGAAACTGTCATCTACTACCAAAGAAAATGTTAGTCAAACTTCTTTTTCATTTTATTATGCACTTTGTCTGTGATTGGTCCACCTGTCCACTCCTGGTACCTGGAGATTTCAAACTCTGTGAAAATGACACTAGAGTGTGTTCTCGCATGAGCGCCGCACTTCTCTGTACACAAATGCTTTATCACAAATCATCTCATGCTAAACATTGCTTTTTACAGTCAGAAAGATACTACTTGAAACAATTGTTTCTGCAAACATTTTGAAAGCTACATTTCTCTCGGATTTTTCTCTTGAGGTGAAAACTCCGAGTTTGATTACTCTCGAATTTACGGTAAAGATGAGTATTTCATTTCAGTTCAGCCCAGTTTTCCAGAGCACAGCCAATTTTCCCAATTGATGGTGGATTTTACAGGCAGATAAAATGGGGTTCTGGGGAAAGACAGGCTGACCCAGGAGCCTCAGGAAACCAGAATTCAAGCCTCGCTCTGATCGTAACTAACTAGCCGGGTGGTTTAGGGCAAATCACTTTTCTTTCCGGACCTGTGTGATGCCCGTGTCACTGCATTCCTGGCAAGAACTTCCTCGAGTAGTTTGCCTTGTGGAATGATGCCAGACTGGGAATAGGTTAAATAAGGAGGGATGGAATTACTACCAAGTTATTTTAATATGTTCATTACCATAAACGAAAATTCATTCCATGGTTGAGAAATGAAGACACCATGCCACCCAATCCCATGTCTCACACGTTTTAAACCCAGCTAGTGACAGCCTAAAATGCCAGCATTCATTACGTTCCAGCCTCTTTAACACGTCGTGGCTTCCTTGCTCATGCTGTTGTCCTCTGGTAGCTCCTGTCCAGCAGTGTCTTATGGACATGACTGTGATGCTTCCAGCACATAAGGCATTGACATTCCTACCTCTCACCAGGGTGCAGGGAACATGCCCTGTAGCACACAGTTTTGATCTTGTCCTCTCCTTTTTAAGGATTTTTTAAAAATCCAGAGGCCGGGCATGGTGGTTCATGGCTATAATCCCAGCACTCTGGGAGGCCAAGGTGGGCAGATCACGAGGTCAAGAGATCGAGACCCTCCTGGCCAACATGGTGAAACCCTGTCTCCACTAAAATACAAAAATTAGCTGGGTGTGGTAGTATGTGCCTGTAGTCCCAGCTACTCGGGAGGCTGAGGCAGGAGAATCACTTGAACCCAGGAGACGGAAGCTGCAGTGAGCTGAGATTGTGCCACTGCACACCAGCCTGGTGACAGAGCAAAAGTGTCTCAAAAAAAAAAAAAAAATCCAGACAGAGCATCAGTTAGGTTCTCATTTGAGGGCTCTCTGCAGTTCTCCAAGCCCTGCCCTTCCTATGGCTATATTCACATTAGGATTTAGTTAAGCTGTGAATAAAAGAACTCATAAGCAACAGAGGCCTATATAAGATAGAAGTCTTATTTCTCTTTCCTGCCAAAGAAAACCGGAGGTAGGTAGTCTAGAAGGCATGTTCAGAAAGTCATCATCAACTTAGGCTCATTCTACCTTGCTGATATTGCCATTTTTAGTGCCAGATTTCTACCTCATGGTCTAAGATGACTGCTGGAGCTTCATCTATTATGTCAGCATCTCTCTGTACAGGAAAAAGAAAGCATCCAAAAGCTTTAAAGCATCCCACTTGCTTTAAAGACCATTTCTGGAACCTAGACGTGACACTTGTTTACATTTCATTGACCCGAACTTAGTCACATGGATGTTCCTAGCTGCAAGGGAGTCTGGAAACAAATTCCAGGTGGTCATGGGCAGAGCTAAATGAGAGTGCTGTGGGAGATCCCTGGGATCTGTCCCAGATCAAATATCTGGGAGAATTCTTTCACTTTCAAACATTTATGAGCAATTTTTCCAGGAAGTCTTCAAACATTAAATTAGGAAGCACTGTCCCATGAAGGACAATCTGAGTAGGAGACAAATCACATTGAACTGCTTCATTCATGTCTTAACACATCTGTGCAGACTTGTCTTAACCTATCAGGGTGATACAAGGTAGTTGTGGGTTATGGGTTATCTACAAAAGTTTCCATGAATAAATTCTATCCAAAAGGAAGCAGATAGAAAAGATATAATTTGGGGCCGGGCGCAGTGGCTCACGCCTGAAATCCCAGCACTTTGGGAGGCTGAGGCGGGTTGATCATGAGGTCAGGAGATCAAGACCATCCTGGTCAACATGGTGAAACCCCATCTCTACTAAAAATACAAAAAAAAAAAAAAATAAGCTGGGCATGATGGCACATGCCTGTAGTCCCAGTTACTCAGGAGGCTGAGGTAGGAGAACTGCCTGAACCCAGGAGGCGGAGGTTGCGGTGAGCTGAGATTGCGCCATTGCATTCCAGCCTGGGTAACAAGAGCGAAACTCCATCTCAAAAAAAAAAAAAAGATATAATTTGATAGGATAATGGGGTAGGCTATTTTAAGAATGAGCCGAATTTGTCTTGGTAAAACCACAAAGTAAAAAAGCTCTATTCAGTGCCTTTGCATCTAACTGCTACACACTTTCCTTCATTTTGATGTTGTTCCCCTTCTGCCAGAATGTGATGGTGCATGCACATTTAGGTACACACATACCCCTATGCAGAGGTGTACACTGATATTTTCACACCTACACAGGAGTGTACACTGATGTAAGAAAAAAATGAATTGCTAAACTAATTAACTCTTATCTACTTAACTTGCTACCCATCCCAGGAGTACTGTGCAAATTAAATTAAAATTTAATTTCCCAGGAGTCAGCATCACTTTGATTCTAGTCAATAAATGCCTTAGAGATGATTTCTTGCAGAACCTTAGGAGGATTATAAAGAATACAATACATTTCTTCCCTCAAAGAGACTCTACTCTGGTAGACAGGGAGCCATGCACCTTCCAAGAAAAAAATACACAATCTTTTATTTAAACTATGAAGGACCCTTAGAAAGCAGAGTGTCATCCCAGTTTGGGAGGAAGATGGTGAGAAATGGACAATATTTTTCAGGTAGGATTGGACCTAGTGATATAGTTTGGCTGTGCCCCTACCCAAATCTCATCTTGAATTGTAACTCCAACATTTCCCATGTGTTGTGGGAGGAACCCTGGTGGGAAGTGACTGAATTATGGGGCAGGTCTTTCCTGTGCTGTTCTTGTGGTAGTGAATAATTTTAATGAGACCTGATGGTTACGTGAGGGGGAGTTTCCCTGCACAAGCTCCCTCTTCGCCTGCCACCATCCATGTAAGATGTGACTTGCTCCTCCTTGCCTTCTACCATGATTGTGAGGCCTCCTCAGCCATGGGGAACTGTGAGTCCATTAAACCTCTTTTTCTTCCCAGTCTCATGTATGTCTTTATCAGCAAGCAGGGTGAAGATGACCTAATACACCTGCACAGAAGATAGGCATGTCAGAATAAGCAGCTGAGGACAGAGGTGGATGATGGTGAGTAGTCTGTGTGATGAGGCAGAGTATACTCAGGAGGGTAATGGGACCTCCTTGAAGGTATAGTTTCAGACCTTATCTTGGAGAGCCCTGGAACTTGAGTAATAAAAGTAATAGGCAGTACAAGACAATGAGATGGGAAAAACATGCTGGGCAGCACTCGTCTATAAGAAACGTCATCTGGAAGCAGCACACAGACTGGAGGTTGAATACACGGGACTCAGGTGACAAACTCAGGGACTGGCCCAAATCCAGAGAAGACCTAAACAAAGGCAGTGTGGGTCGAGAAGAGAGAGTGCATCCCTAATGGTGACACGTCAAATGACAGCGAGCTGGGGTTCTCAGGGGAGGGAGCCCTTCTAGGCACTTCTCATGGAACACTGTTAGCTACCACATAGCCCCATGTGTAAGCACCACCCCCAAGCCCAAGCTCAGCGACACAGGGAGGGGAAGAAAGAAAACCTGAGTTAACCAGACGCAAGAATGGGAAGCAGCATCATAGATTTTCGGAGCCCGAGAGGGCTTTAGAGACCAACTGTAACAAGTGTCAGTTTTTTTTTTTTGTAGATGAAGAAACATAATGGCTGGGGGACGTCATGGCAGCAAAAGCGATGTGGGAGCTGCCCTCTCTGATACTAGTGTCCTAGCGGGGAGAGAGGTATGAAGTATCTAAGAACGCCGGACGGAAAGTGGGAAGACAAACTCAGGGAAATGCTTGAAACATGTATCACAGTTAAATATGGCTAGCCTCCCTAACAAGATGCACACAGGTAACAGGAGGAAAACATCCCATGGAAATGGACAAGAGACATGAACAGTCCATTCACTCAGAAAAAACAAAAAAGGTCCTTAATCACGAGAAAAGATATATGACCTCACTCAAAATCAGAAGATTCACCTTAAAACAACATTACCGTCTCTTACCTCCCAACTAAAAGTGAGACGTTACTGGTGAGGCTGTGGAGAAATAGGCATTATATTGTGGGTGAAAATCACACAACCCACAGGACAGCTGTGCAGTGATGGCAGCAGCCACTACCATCATGCCAGCTGCAGCAGAAAGGCACGGCTGGGGCTGCACACTCCATGGAGCCCCTGGGAGCCCCACCCCTTCAGAGTTGGGGTATAAGCTTCCCTGGTGCCACTGCAGCCCACCCGAACCTGCCGCGGACCCAGGTCTCCTGCTCTAAGGCTGTGGGATCTGAGCCTCCCTGTGCTCCTGGGGGGTCAGGGAGCAGGCAAGATCTCCCCTCCCAGGTGCAGCTGCAGCTGCAGACCTGGGCCTCTTACTCCATGGAGCAGGCAGGAAGCACCACCCCTTCCCAGTTTGGTGGGAGCTCCTCGGGTGCAGCTGCTGCCACCATCCCAGGTAGAGGACCAGGTTACCTCTGTAGCCTGCACACTCCGGGGCCTGGAAAGGCCTCCCCTTTCTAGGTAGAAAGCACACCACCCTCTGCAGGCTTGTGGGTGTCTGCTCCCTCTGCTTGGCCTCTGTCCCCTCCTAGCAGCTGCTCCAATCTGGGAGGGGGTTGGGGTCCAAGCTCCAGAGCCACGAATGGCAGTGTGAGGCTGACTGATTCCTGGGTGGAAGTGGGTGGGTCCAAGGCTGGGGGCTGGGCTGCCAACCCTGCCAACAGCTTGGGGACCTATGGTGCCTCTTCCAGGCCCACCTATGGACCAATCAGCGCGCACTTCCGACCCTCTGAGGTCCATAAAGGCTGCTGGGCTCAGCCGGAGAGCAGTGGATGGAGAGCTGCCAAGAGGACCTGGAGCTACCCTCTCTGCTGAGAGCTTCAGAGACCCGCCGAGCCCTGCCTGTGAAGAGAAGCCACCTTCTCCAGGGCCTGCTCTCTGCTGAGAGCTGAACACGACACAAGACGACTGTCTCCAGAGCGGAGCTACCCGAGCTGCCCCCTGCGACCCTCCTCTGAGCTGTTCTCACACGAAATAAAGCTCCTCTTCATCTTGTTCACCTTTCACGCGTCCGCATACCTCATTCTTCCTGGATGCAGGACAAGAACTCAGGCAAAGATGCTACTGGCCGCAGGGGTTTCTAGGAAGAAAACTGACACCCCAAAGATCCCATAACAGCAATACCTACCAAAACTACTGGTGTATTTATCCTTTCACCTGGCAAACCAACTGTGCACAGTATTTAGTCTACATATAACCCGCACGTGTGTGAAATAATGCTCGCGTGTGGCCGTTATCACAGCCGTGTGTGTAACAGCAAAAGACCGAAAACAACCAAACGGCCAACTTAAGGAATGGGTTCCATACAACAGAGCAGGTACTCCGTGGAATGCCATGCCACTGCAAAAAGGAAGGTGGAGGTTCTCTGGGTCTTGACATAGAACAGGCTTCAGAGCATATTGTAAAGGTATAAAAGCCTGAGGTAGAATATGCATTATGTATGTTATCTTTTGTGTTGAAAAGAAGAAAACAAGAATATACATATTTGCATTTGTCCTTGTAAAATAAGAAATACCGGAAAGGTAAATAAGAAACTAATAATATTTACCTCCAAACTGAGAAGGAATGCAGTGAAAGAAAAGGAAGCAGAGCTAAACGACTGAGCATGCTTTTCTATTTCATTTTTATTTTTTCACCTTGTAAACTTGTTAATGATTTTAATCGCACTAAAAAATTTGTCATTGCAGCTGTGGCAGATATATAAGTGATATTATCACACCCAGGCAAGCTTTGACATAACCAAAGAGATCAGGGAAAGCTTCCTTGAGGAAGTGGCTCTTGAGCTGAGATCTGGGAAATAAATGGAAGCTAATGGGTTCAGAGTGCAGAGAAGAGCATTAGAATCTTAGAAGAAATGATAGACTGGATAAAGAAAATGTGGCACATCTACACCATGGAATACTATGCAGCCATATAAAAGGATGAGTTCATGTCCTTTGCAGGGGCATAGATGAAGCTGGAAACCATAATTCTCAGCACACTGACACAGGAACAGAAAGTCAAACACTTCATGTTCTCACTCATAAGTGGGTGTTGAGCAATGAGAACACATGGACACAAGGAGGGGAACATCACACACCGAGGCCTGTCAGGTTTGGGGGCCGAGGGGAGAGATAACATTAGGAGAATTACCTAAGGTAGATGACGGGTTGATGGGTGCAGCAAACCACCATGGCACGTGTATACCTATGTAACACACATGCACGTTCTGCACATGTATTCCGACACTTTATATATATATATATAAAGACTCTGAGGAGGGAGCCTGTGAAAAAGCCCTGTGATGGGAAGGAAACTGGCACTAACGAAGAACTGAAAGCAGCTTAGTGAAGAGAGCTGTGAGATGAAGCTGGACCACGGAGGGCAGCCTGGACCATTGTCAGGGTGGAGGCTGTGTTGAGAAACTTTGTTTTGTTTTATTTTTAATTCTAAGAGCAGTGAGAAGCTGTCGAAGGGTTTTAAACAGGCACACGGGAGAGAGTTCCGGGTAGTGTGAACTTCATTCGAGGGAATATTCGTAGTCACTAGAAACTGTAGACGTTTGCTTCGGTTACTACACTTGTTCCTAGAATTCCACCAGTCTCCCAAATTCACCAAATACGATGCCTGCTAACGGTATTCTGCGTATTTCAATTATGATTCATCATTCGCTATTTGCTAAAACATTACGCAAATTGCACAAAGGATAAAGTTGTTATAGTCTAATTTACGTTGGAACTTATCTTCGTTTCTAGGCAACATCATTGCCCTGGATAATGATGGCTCCGACCTCCAGAATCTTTCACAATCTGGTAAGTGAAACAAACGAAGGAACCAATTTCTGTGTGTTCAGGCCAGTATCACAGCCTATGACATCTAGCCTGGGAATAAAACCCATTTTTAATGCACCATTTGATAAGAACACTTAACCTTAGTATGTGTTGTAATTAGAGAGATAATTAGAACTCCCACAGACCCTCTTCAGACTAGGAATACATTTGAAATTCACCTAGAATGAAAATTGCACCATCTAAAACAAATCCAAGGTGTTCCTTCTTCCAACTGCACCTTCCCTCCTCTCCTCACTCTAAAGCTTTTGCAGCCTAAGAAATGTGAAAAGATAAGAATTTCAGAGGTAGTATGTATCACAGAAAGCTAATGAGTTCAATCAAAAATTGCATTAGAGTTATTTGAAAGAGGAAAAAAATACCCTTAATTTTGAAAACCAGCTTCAGAGGCCAAGTGTGGAGAAGATGAAGTGAGTCATGTATGCAGAGAGAAAAAAGTGCTCTTGCATGAATCCACTCATAAAATGTTAATATATGCATAAGAAAATTGTGTTCCTTAATCTCTGAAGAAATACTTTATCACTAAGAACCCTTTAATTCTTTCCCTGTGCTTGATTTATTAGCTTATGAAATTATGTTAATAGTCTCCATGTTAATGGTTTGGGGGCTCAAATGACCTGATTTTAATAATGAAGTAATTTATGCAATAAATGCAATCAGCATCTATGAATCTCACTTAACAGAACATATTGGTGATTAGCCAATGCTAAAACAAGTGACTGTCAGCGTGGGGCAATGCATGTGCTTCTGCAGTGAAAACAGATCTCACTGCTGGGCGGGGAGGTGGGGGCTACTCAAGACACGTGATCCTCATTGCAGGTCCTGCTTTACCAGAGAGGTTGAGACTGAATTTGAAATTAATTTACAAACTGTTAAATGAATCTGATGCTTCAGTAACTGAGGAGGAAATTTACACATGAGGTGTGTGCATGACAAGGAACATTTGTATCTTTGTTGGTGGCGGGGGGAGGGGTGGAATGGATTATTAGAAATAAATTAGGGAGGACAGAAAACGCAGCATTTGAAGAAAACAAAAAAAACAAACAAACAAAACCCAAAAAACAGCCAATCTGCTCCCTGGGAAAGAACAGAGCATCAGTAGAGGAACGTCTCAGAGGAGGTGGAATGGACATCTAGGGAAAAGGTGAAGATTTCCAGTCCTATAATTATGAAATCCATGTCACAGAAAAACCTGGGTGCTGGTATTATTCAAGCCTTCATTGAAGTATATTACGTTGAGTTACTCTTTTTAGGGGGAGGAGAGGTCATTTTACTTTTTTTCATTCCCTACAGATCTAAAGCTTAGAAATGACCAATATACACCCACATACACCCACGTCAGTGCAAAGATGCCTAAGATTAATTGTAAATTAATTTCAAATTCAGTTTCTGAACACTTAAACATGCTAGCTGGATTAGATATTCTTCTTTCTTTCCTCAGAGATCTCTGGGAAATAAATTTCCATCTCTTTCTCTTATCTTGTTATGTAAGTATTCCTGCCAGGAATTCTATCTCCATTCCAACTGAAATGTAACTAAACTGTTCTGTGAACAGAAGAAAGGAATGGTCATTCCCCCCTTCCATTAACTATGCAAAACCCGGATACAAGGCAGCAACCTGTCCTTCCAGCAGAATCCAGAAGCCATCTGACAAACATCCCAGCGTCCCCGTCTGCACCCTCAGCACTGATATTCCACCAGATATGGATTTGTTAATGTTTAAAAACACTGAAGGCTGGGGTATTTGATAAAACGGTGTTCCTCCCCTGAAGAAAGCTCCCCATCTAGTACGGAGCTTAAGTAAAAAAGGCAAAACATCAAATTAGCTAAACTTTACATGGTGATATTATGCAAACAGCATTGGCTTTGAAATCGAGAGTTCTCTGGGTCTGTAACTTGCCTTCCATATTTCACTTCTTGTGGACTTGGTCAAGGTACTTGACTTTAAGAGAGGTTTATATTGATTTCTGTTCCTCTAACTTTTAATGAAGGGGTGTTGTGATGGTTACTTTTACGTGTTAACTTGACTTGGCCATGGCGTGCCCACATTAAACATTATTTCTGGGTGTGCCTGTGAGGATATTTATGGAGGAGGTGAGCATTTAAATCAACTGACTCAGGAAAGTAGATGGTCCTCCCCAGTGTGGGCTGGCATCATCCAGCCCATTGAGGGTTTGAAGAGAACAAGTGGAAGCTGTGACTCATACCTGTAATCCCAGCACTTTGGGAGGCTGAGGCAGGCAGATGACTAGAGGTCAGGTGTTCAAGACCAGCCTGGCCAACATGGTGAAACCCTTTCTCTACTAAAAATACAAAAATTAGCCAGGCGTGGTGGCATGCACCTGTAATCTCAGCTACTAGGGAGGCTGAGGCAGGAGAATTGCTTGAACCCAGGAGGCAGAGATTGTAGTGAGCCAAGATCTCACCACTGTACTCCAGCCTGGGCAACACAGCAAGACTATTTCAAAAAAAAGAACAAGTGGAGGAGGGCTGGATTCATTCCCTTCTTACTTGCTGCCTGCCTGCCTGAACTGGAAGATCAGCCTTCTCCTGCCCTGGGACTAGGGTTCACACATCAGGTTCCGCTGGTTCCCAGGTCTACAGACTTGGACTGGAATTATGCCACTGCTTTCCTTGGTCTTTAATTTGCAAACCACAAGCCATGGAACTTTTTACCCTCCATAATCACGTGAACCAACTCCTCCTAACAGATATTCCCTCTTCTTTCTCTCTCTCTCCGTGCATATGTCCCACTGGCTCTATTTCTCTGATGACCCCTGATTAACTTCATAACGTGTGTGGCTTTGGAAAATATATACAGAAATAACTCACAAGAATATCAATCTTTAGTAGAATTTAAATCCTTCATCCCAATTATAAACTGGCATTTTCACTGACCAAATTAAAAGTGTGGGTTAGTCTGCAACCTCGTGTCTCACGTGAAACCTAAGCAAAGCTCCATCATTATTTGGATTTGCATAATGTGGATGGTAATTTTTACAACACCATAAAGCACGAAGTAAAATGTCTCTAGGAGGCTCCATGTGCAGTCCGTAAGAAAAACTGCCAAACATAAATCCTTAATTTTAAAAATCACAACTGATAGTAATGGCTTGCACATGGCAGCAGCTATGGGTCTGAAATCTCTACTCACAGGCTGTCAACCCGGCGTTGTATGTAGGTGCAGAATGAACGTTAAACGCCCACTATTGCAAATCTCAGTGTTGCCCCATTTCACAAATAGAAGTATCTGCCAGGAGATTTTTATACCTATTTTGCCTGTGTTCTCCAAACACAAAATCTGGATTCTCCATCCGCTGAAATAATCGCTGTTACGGCTGCATTTTCATCCAACGTGGTTTTAATCCATATTGTAATAAACAATTAATAAAACTGCAAGGGCACTGTCACCTTGCAAAAGAGATAACTCCTGAAATTATTTCAGCCACCTCTCCTCACCCAAAATTTTGAGGAGTTTTCTTTCACATGGCCAGAAAGTTATTTAAAAACTATCCCAAATTACTTTTCCTTATTATCACTGTGGAAAGGACAGGTGCAAATTAACGTCTTCCTTTGACTCTAAGCGACAACGTATGAGGTGACAGCTATTGCTGTTGAGTTCTTATGGAATGCCATGATTTTGATTTTTTCTGAATTCTTACCCCTGTTACTTCAGGTGACTCTACCCTCACCAACAGAGCTCTCAAATCACAAGGATGTTTTCTTCCATTTCTTTTTTCTTTTAAGAAGGAGTGACTAGAAGACTAGAGTGCAGTGGCACAATCTCTGATCATGCCACCTCTGCCTCCCGGGTTCAAGCAATTTTCCTGCCTGAGCCTCAAAAGCAGCTGGGATTACAGACTCCTGCCACCGCATCCAGCTAATTTTGTATTTTCAGCATAGCAGGTTTCATCATGTTGGTCAGTGTGGTCTTGAACTCCTGACCTCAGGTGATCCACCTGCCTCAGTCTGCAAAGTGCTGAGATTACAGGTGTGAGTCACTGTTTCTTCTACTTTTATGGCCAACATCATATCTTGAGGAGCAGGAAGAAAAAGTGTTGGGAGTAAGAGTAGCTGGGTTGGAAGCAGCTGTCGTTGTGCCTCTCTTCTGAGTTCCTGATTCTGTACAACACCCTGCTGTATTTTGGGGGCTTATCTCTTCTACTTCGCCCTCTTTTGCTGAACACTGCACGCTTCAGTCTTCCAGGAACGCTGGCTGGTTTATAGCCACGCTGACCATTTTGACAGGCTGCTTAAACTATTCTTTGGGTGGCAGAGACACATTCTGTTCCTAACCCTGTGGTGCCGACATGCCCATCGTGCCAAGAGATACCGCACTCCCTGGTGCTCTGAAGGGCGGGTTAGCCAGCCGTTCTTCTCTTCTAAGAATGTCTCTGTCCCTGGTAACTCAGGAGCGTCTCACACTTCTAACTTACATGGTTCAGAAGATATCCTTTCTTCCGTGCTCTTAGTTAAGACATTTACTGCATTAATCACTGTTGCTGAGTAATTTAAACCAGCCATTATGTCAAAAGAAATGCATTAACATTGATTTTTAAAGTCAGTTATTTTCATTTTATTTATCTATTTATCATCCATCCATCTATCTATCTATCTATCTATCTATCTATCTATCTATCTAATCTATCTATTGAGACAGAGTTTCGCTCTTGTTGCCCAGGCTGGAGTGCAATGGCACGATCTCTGCTCGCTGCAACCTCTGCCTCCTGGGTTCAAGCTATTTCCTGCCTCGGCCTTCTAAGTAGCTGGGCTTACAGGCATGTGCTGCCATGCCTGGCTAATTTTGTATTTTTAGTAGAGATGGGGTTTCTCCATGTTGGTCAGGCTGGTCTCAAACTCTTTATATTTTTTAAAAAGAAACGTATCAGAGTCGTTCCTATTCAAGCCCAGGAGGTAATTCAAAGTCCTTCCTAAACGTGGGCTTCTCCCTCTCTCTCCACACCTTACTGTATTGCTTTTTGGGCAGTGCAGACTCTGGCCTGTTTCATATTTAAACTCATTTTATGAAATGAATGGGTAACAAAACAGAGACTTCCTATTGCTAAAATAACTATTCTTGGGCTCAATAAATATTTTTTTTTTTCAAAAATGGCCAGGAATAGATTCTTTTTTAAATCTCGGTTTCTTTATATAACACAGAACCACAGTATTATGGTTGAAAGTGTAGACTCTAGCTCGGATATGAATCCTGCCTCTCTTGTAATAGCTGTGTGACCTCGGGCAATGCCTTAACCCTTCTGCAGCAAGCTTTTCTTCTCTTTAAAATGGAGGCAACCATATCTACCTCCTTCAATTGTATTGAAGACTAACTGAATTTATACTTAGAACAGTGCCTGGCGTAGGGTAAATGCTCGATTGCTACAACTATTATTACGGCAGACCACTGGCTGTGACTGCAGAGCAGGTCCTGGACATTTCCAGGTAGGATGAGGAAGAAAGAAAATCTATTTTAGTCTCACTTCCTCTCATACTTTCCTCTTTACTATTCAAGAATTATTTTAATTTAGCACAATCTAGAAAAGACACCTATTAATAGTCCAAGGGACTTTTGTGTTTTAAATATGATAATTGCAGCCAACCAGGTAAGTATTTGTCTTATAATCTTTAGACTTTTTTTTTTTTTTTTGAGATGAAGTTTTACTCTGTCGCCCAAGCTGGAGTGCAATGGCACGATCTCAGCTCACTGCAACCTCTGTCTCTCGGGTTCAAGCGATTCTCCTGCCTCAGCCTCCCGAGTAGGTGGGATCACAGGTGTGCGCCACCACACCCAGCTAATGTTTGTATTTTTGGTAGAGATGAGGTTTCACCAGAGATCTGACCTCAGGAGATCCGCCCACCTCGGCCTCCCAAAGTGCTGGGATGACAGGCGTGAACCACCGGGGCTGGACAACCTTAAGACTGTTAACAACTCCATTTGAAGCCCTACATTCTAGAAAACAATCAAAGTGGGTGGCTTGGTCAGCTTCTCCACAGAAACAAAAAGTCATCCGAATGAGAGGAAATTAAGATACTACAGCTGCCTTTTCCCTGCAAGAATTTCTCATCCCACACACAAAATAAGAATTGCTTTTCCTCCATCACGTTGTGGGGAAATGGAGATATGGACTGAATTAACAATTATTCATCCAAAGCAGTTTTGCAACATTCTATGTTGGGGGAAAAAAGAAGGTCACTGTTTCTCTTACTTCCACCCCATCCAGATTATCCCCCAACCTGATATTTCTTAATCTACGTTTATTTTCCAGGTCATTAATTTCATTTCTCAATGTTTTGCAGTCTTTAAAAGTCCCAGTGAAAACAGCATCATTAGCATTAATCATTGTTTTCACTTCTCCCTGATCTTTTTCTCCTGCCATCTTGTTTTCTTTTTCAAATCCTTTTTCCATCACTATTTTTGAATACTATCTGACCTCTTTGCATCAACCCAAACTAATCCAACTTCATAAATCAGTTTTATGTCTCCCAAGGGAGACAAATGGAAAAGCAGACAGGCCTATTTCCTGGATTGTAAAAGTGAAAAGAAGAGCAACATTGCCGCCTATTTTTATCTTTGCAGTGATTCTCGTGAAAAACAACAAACCAGGCTACCAATGAAACATGTAACATTGTAAATAAGAAGTAGAAGGCGTCCTGAAGTGTATCGTGCTGATGACACACAGCTTCTCCTTTATCTACCCTGAGTGTTTTTGAGCTGAACCATTAAACATACTCTGCTCTTGTTATAAATGCAGAGGGCCTTTCTTTGCCTCTATTTTAGGCAGATCTGATCTCCCAGAATACTGAAACGCGGAGGTAAATTACAGATTTAAATTCAGAAGAAAGAAAAATGAGCAGAAAAGCTGAACTCTTCTGGGAACTTCACTGGCCCATTATCTGAACCCTAAGTTAAATTAGTTCAAGGGAATGTGCTTCGTTCCTAACATGACACTTAGTTGTATGGCTCAGAGCCTCAGGCTGAGGGGAGGATGTGCACATTTGTTGAATTACTATGTCTAGGTACCTACAAATCTTGGGCCACCTAGCTAAGAATCCAATAGCTTCTTTGGATTTTCTTATTTATTTATTTATTTATTTATTTATTTATTTTTTGAGGCGGAGTTTTTGCTCTTGTTACCCAGGCTGGAGTGCAATGGGACAATCTCAGCTCACCGAAGCCTCCGCCTCCCGGGTTCAAGCGATTCTCCTGCCTCAGCGTCCTGAGTAGCTGGGATTACAGGCATGTGCCACCACGCCTGGCTAATTTTGTATTTTTTAGTAGGGATGCGGTTTCTCCATGTTGGTCAGGCTGGTCTCAAACTCCCAACCTCAGGTGATCCACCCGTCTTGGTTTCCCCAAGTGCTGGGATTATTGGAAGTGTGAGCCACCACACCCGGCCAGACTTTCTTTAAGACATTTTCAACTCTGAAATTGCCTGTAAGTCTCCATTGTTCTTATTGCCTGGTATCCCAGCAGCCCTGAGTCTCTTAAGACTCAACTGGAGGCTGTCGTGACTGCTCATCAAAGACCATTCTGAAGTGTTTGTATGGTTTTCCAAAACAAGATGGCTGCTTTCCTTAGCTGTATCTCTGGTGCTTGATGGCCACTTTTCAGCTCCCTTCCCACATAGAACCCTTAATAAATGTTACTGTCATAGGTTTAGTTAGGCGTTTCAAGCCTGAATTAATGGAATGTATTTAAAGGATCTTGGTAGGAACAGAAAGGTGGGTTTTGTTACAAAAATCTTTTTTAAATTTTTTTTCTAATCCAAAAAGGCATTTGTTTCCAGGCCTGCCTGTGAAAACTTATGCAAGTTTTAAGGCAGTTGAGTTGGAGTATTAATAAAATTTCCCATTGTTTCTTTGGGAAAAACAATGAAATCCTCCTAGCAAGGATACTGGAGAAGAGGTATACACTCGGCCTTGGCTGCGGAACCTGTCTCTAGCTGTGACTTTTCTCTACACTTTTGTCCTTTCCCACTCAGGGGCAGATAATTTTTCCCTTCCCTTTTCCTTTTCATCCTCTCTTCTTGGAAATGAGAGTGGATTACTTCTTTTCTTTATCTTTTTTTTTTTTTTTTTTTGAGATGGAGTTTTGCTCTTGTTACCCAGGCTGGAGTGCAATGGCGCGATCTCGGCTCACCGCAACCTCCGCCTCCTGGGTTCAGGCAATTCTCCTGCCTCAGACTCCCGAGTAGCTGGGATTA